>SNQJ01S0157594.1:1899-22150 GCA_010110895.2 Picea sitchensis
ACTCTGAACTCCTGCAACAACAAACATTTCCTGCTCAAAGCATCAACAACTTTGTTAGCAGTTCCAGAAATATGCTTAGTTAAAAAAGTAAAGTTCTACATGTATTCAATCCATTTAACATCTCTTTGATTCAACTTCTCCTATTGAGTTACAAATTGCAAATCATGATTGTCACTGTATAAGACAAACTCCTTCGGGATTAAGTAATGTCTCCATTTCTTCAATGCCTGAATAATAGCATAGAAATCCTTGGCATACATGGAGTATTTCAGTTTTTATTCATTCAGCTTCTCGTTGAAGTATGCTATCGACCTGTCTTCTTGGCTCAAGACTGCCCCTATTTCAAATCCACTTGCATCACATTTTACCTGAAATGTCTTTTTGAAATTAGGTAACACCAGAATTGGTTGTTCAATGATTTTCCTTTTCAACAAATTAAAACTTTTCTCAACCTCTTCTCTCCAGTGAAAATACTTGTGTCTCTTCTTCACTGTGTCCATCATCGGTGCACTAATTCCACTGAAATTACTAATGAACTTTCTATAGAAACTAGCCAATCCATGAAAACTTCGAACCTCAAATATACTCTTTGGTGATGGCCAATTCTTAATTACCTCCACCTTATCTGGATCCATCCTCAACTTATCTGCAGAAACAACAAACCCTAAATAAATGAGCTCTGTCTTCATGAATGAGGATTTCTTCATGTTTATTAGCAACTTCTCTTGCTGTAATCTCTTCATCACTATAGCCAAATGTTTCATATGCTCTGCCTCTATTTTACTGAAAATCAGTATGTCATCCATATACACAATGACAATTTTTTCGATGAAATCATTGAGGACTTCATTCATCAATCTCATGAAAGTACTTGGCGCGTTTGTTAAGCCAAATGGCATAACAAGCCATTCATACAACCCTTCATTAGTCTTGAAGGTTGTCTTCCATTCATCACCTTCTCTCATACGAATCTGGTGATACCCACTTTTCAAATCAATCTTCGAAAAAAAATTGGCCCCACTTAAGCAATCCATCAGATCATCCATTCTTGGCAATGGAAATCTATACCTTATGGTAATCTTGTTAATTTCTCTTGAGTCAGTACACATCCTCCAGCCTCCGTCTTTCTTCGTACTGAGCACTGTCAGAACAACACATGGACTCAAGCTTTCTCTAACCAACCCTTTGTCCATTAAGTCCCGGACCTGTCTTTTGACCTCTTCATTCTCCTGCGACGTCAATCTATACGCTACTTTGTTTGGTAAACTAGCTCCAGGTATGAGATCAATATGATGACTCACACTTCTGATCGGTGGCAACGAACGAGGTAATTTGTCCACTACTATGTCAGCAAACTCTTCCAATAGTTTCTGAACCTCTTCCAGTAAATCATCTACCCTTGTACTGGTTAAAAAAAATTTAGGCTTCCTGACCACAATGAATTGTGGTTCCTCCTTATTCTTAACCTCTGTAAGAAGTTCCTTCCCACTCATGAGAAGTACAATGTTGCTAACTTCAGGTTTCACCTCCTTATCTTTGATTGGAAGCAACATGTGAGTTCTCCCATTCTTCTCTAGGGTGTATGTGTTCTTCCTCCCATCATGAATCACATTTCTGTCATATTTCCACGGTCTACCCAGCAATAGATGACAAACATCCATGGGAATAACATCACAAAGTATTTCATATTTATATCCACATATTTTAAACTCAACTAAACACTGTTTAGTGACATTTACCTAATCTCCTTTTTGTATCCATGAAACTCTGTATGGGCTTGGATGTTCAATCGTCTCTAGCTCCATCTTTTCTACCATATCTGTAGAAATGAGATTATATATGCTACCACTGTCCACAATGACTTTGCATACCCTGTCTTTGGTATTGCAAGCGGTCCGAAAAAGTATGTTCCTTTGGACCGAACTCTCCACCTCCTTCTTTGGCGTTAAAAGAACTTTCTGCATCATCAACGATCTTCCGCCTTCAGCATCCTCTACCTCAACATTCCGCCTTTGTGCTTTGGAAATGTGATTTTCACCACCCTCTTTCTTCTTATCTGGACATTCATAAGACTTGTGTCCATTCTTTCCACATGTGAAGCATTTCACTACTCCACCTCTTCCTCTTCCTCTACCTCTGGTACGAGGAAAAATGTTTCCATCAACATACTGACCTTTCTGTTCAGTATACTTCCCTCTCTGGGATATTCCACCTCTCAGTTTGAGTCTGAGGTTTCTTCCACTCTTCCTTGGGTTTCTGATTTCTATCCTGGGCAATTGATTTACCTATGGGATGACTTCTGCCTCGACCTCTTTGACCTTGTTTTCAGCTCAACTTCTCTTCAGCCTTTAGAGCCATCTGATAAGAATCTTCCACCGTTCATATGGTCATCATTCTCATCTCATCCTGAATGTCATATCTCAGACCATTCATGTACCTAGAAACTTTTTCATCATCACTTTCACGATGACCTTCCCTGATGTTCAGCCTGTAGAATTCTTCAGTGTACCTTCACTGACATCAGTTTCTGTCTCAAATTTTTCATTCTTCGAAACAGAGTAATTTGGTAATCCCTGGGAATGAATTTCACCTTCATCTTTGCGATCATCCTATCCCAACTCTTGATTTTCTTCTTGCCTTTGTAGCATCTGTCAGCTTGTAGCTCATCCCACCACAATGTTGCATGTCCTTTAGGTCTTGTGACAACATGTTTGAATTTCTTGTCTTCCTCGACATCTTCATAGTCAAAATATGTGTCCAGAGCTCTAATCCAGTCTAGAATCTCTTTAGCATCCAGATTTCCTTCATATACTGGAATATCCATTTTTGCCTTAGCACCCATTCTTGCAACGGCCCTAATCAGGCGTTCATTTGCTGCATCTTCTGTTGTGACTTCTTCTCTTTCATGTCCAGCTTCATCTTCACTTTCAGAATCACTAACTGTTAGCGTCGGAAGTCACTCCTGGATTGCTTGCAGGAGCAGAGCCCGACACCCATCAGTTTTATGTCACGATAGTTTTAATGGATGATCAAATGGGGAGAGACTCAAGGAAATATCATTCTAACTCAGAGACTGGGTCTGGCATGTAAGGAACAAAGGAGGTCTTGACCTAACTTCAGCCAATGGGTTGATTAAAAGGTGAACAGGTGGAAGACTTAGTAAGAAATGTGAACAAACAACTTTGGGCAACGGGCTTTCAGCGATTTGCAGAAGAAAGACTCTGAATGAAATATCCTCTTGGTTCAGGGTCTCAAGAAACTGAAGGGGGACTTGACTGGATCCTCCAATTCCAAGTCGCTCAGCGCTGGGAAAAATCACAAGGACTGATCAGAGACAACGTAATTATTACAGTGATCCATTACAACATCATCCTATAACAGCTACAACTTGACTGGATCCTCCAATTCCAAGCTTCTCTAACATAGTGTAAACAAAGGTGTGAAAGAAAATGGCATTCATAAGGCAAGAAGTCTCAAAATTCCATACATAACCAGATTAACAATGCTTCGTTAAAAATTTACAAACGGGAGCTCTGCTCAACCATCGATCGATACAAAAATGGCGAAAGCGCCTTCATATACTCAAAACAACCAACAACAACAAAATCGAGACGTTGCATTAAAACTTTGCGTCTGCATGGCTTTTGACAGTCTGCACCTGCAGTCTCTGAATGATCGTGCACATATGGAAGATGCAAACGAACTTCTGATAGTTTCATAGGCGAATCGACGTGCCTTTAATTCGTCGTCGGACTTTCCCATTATGGCGGAGGTGATGTCTAACCACCACCAACTGCTTCAATAACTGCTTCATTGGGATTGAGGATGGCTCGGCCAACTCGGCACTTCTGCGACATGGAAGACCCCTCGCGCTGTCACCTGGAACAGTTGGACAATATGATGGATAAGGCATGGAGGAACTGGCACACTTGACGTGGAAGGGGAAAGGGAGGTGATGACGTCAACACTGTGAGGGTGAGATGAGAGGTGATGAGGTGGTAGAGGATAAGAGGGTCTAAGGATGGGTGCGGTAGCGAAAGGCTGTCGTGGAAGGGAGCGAGGCACATGGCAGGGTACGAGGAGGCTCGGAAGGTGAGTGGATGATGAGATGGGGGGAGAGACCACATGGACCAGAAGAGGGAAGGTGGATAGATGTCGGAGGATGAGGAAGGGCTAAAGGGAGTGAGCCTCATCGCACAGCCAGGAGGAGAACAGATGGCAAGGGGAAGGATGGTACAAAATATGACACGACAAGAAATGGGCCCACGTTGGTTAAATGCAGAAAGACTGAAGGCTCTGGAATACAATGTGCGTCGTTGATCCGAACGCTCTAATCACAGCTGTCGGAGAGATGCGTCCTCAATTCCGGGCCCCTCCCTCCGCTTAAACGTAGAAAGGCGGGGGGGGTCCGGAATCACCTTGCGCGTCGTTGATCTGGGCGCTCTAATCGCAGCCGTTGAAGAGATGCGCCCCCGATTCTAGAACCCCCCCCCCTCCGCTTAAAGGTAGAAAGGCGGGGGGGGTCCAGAATCCGATGCGCGCCGTTGATCCGGGCGCGCGAAATGCTGCCGTCCATAATTGATTTCCATTTAAACACAGTCGTATTAGCATCCCAAACTTAGGACAAGTGGGTTTTTAACCCATTCCTTCACATTTTACCCCCCGTTACGAGAAATATCTCTAACACTAACATCTCCAACACAAGTTGTGCGCCTCTGTGTTGTCTCCATGTCCTCGAGTCTAGTGCGTATGTCACGCATCTCTCTTTCCATGGCTAGATTTGGCACCTACCTACCCCTTCCTCTTGGCATTTCCATCTCCTCTAGAAGATCGGGTATTTTCCTGTCTCTTCTTCTCGATGGCATGGTGAATCTTTCTTTTCCCTGCTACAGAAAGCAAAGAAATCTTTCTATGCTCTGATACCACACTAACGCAGACCTATCGACCCTCGAACCAAGATCTGCTCATAGGATCGTTCTTTAACCCCTTTGAGCCGGATCAACTCTTTCTATTCCTTGCTAGAATCTTAATGTAATCGTTCCACAGGTCCTTTTCACAACTAGCAATCTCGCGAGTTCGTGAGTCGTGACTCCCTACTCTCCCTTCTCAACCCTGCGATACATGAGATCATGAAATGGGTGCATCTCTTCTTTTATCATTGCCTTCCGCACGTGACCACTGGCTAGGCTAAGCACTAGCACCCTTTTTTGTTCTCCACTTCGTGAGTTTCAACGCCCAACCTTGGCACCTTCCCTTCACGGACCCCCGAGAAGCGATATTGACTTTTCTCCTTGCGTTCTTGCTGCTCGCAACTTCACGAGTCGAAGGGTCGAGCTCACATACTCTTGTCTCGTGAATCCCTGAGATGCAAGAGGTCAACGGGTGTTGACTCCCTTCTCCTGGAAACACGTATCCACTTGTCTATTTCCCGGGCCCACCTTGTGGTTCTGCCACGTATTTCCTCCGTGCCTCAGCTCTCGGCACTTTGCTACTCGTGAAGTAAAAAATGACTCCTTTCAACCTCTAAATCCTCGAATGCGCGATAGGTGATGGGGTTCCTGATCCAACGGTCCTCCCGTGACTTAGATCCAACGACTATCCTCTCTCCTCGCGATTTTGCGACTTTGCGACTTGGAGCGCCCAACTCTGGGCTCTCACCCTGCAAACCTCCAAGTTCACGAGATCCCTAGATCTCTGCCACCTTTCCTCCTCCAATGGACAGCTACGATTCGCTCACAGTTTCATGACTTCGGGACTTTCGAGACAAAATTCTCGAACTCTTATCCTCCGATATGCCGAAATGTAGAAATTCTGACACATCATCAACACGGGTCCCACGATGGAACTTCCCTCCTTTTTTTGGAGTTTCAGACCTCGCCACTTCGTGAATCCTGATGGTGAACTTTCGGCTCTTCAACCCACGAAACCCCGAAATACCGAGTTCCGATGTGCTTCACCAATAAATGGCCCACACAAACCCTTTCGCCCCTTTGGGACTTTGCCTTTCGCAACCTCGTGAATCTTGAGGCAAGGCTTTTAGTTCTCCAACTCACAAAACCCCGAAATGAGATTTCGTGAGTGATCCAACAGCTCCTGTTGGTTCCAATCCTATGGCCTGATTTCCACTAAGATTGCACTTAGAAAAACACTCACCGTAACCTTCTTTCTCCTTTGAAAGATTTGATGATTCTCAGAACTTCGTGAATTCTCCACAGATAATTCCAGCTGTCCAATTCCTCCTTATCACTCCTGCGAAATGAACAAGTATGCCTTCATGAAACTTGTCCATCAGCAAACTAACGTTGTTGCGCCTTCTTCCAATACTTCAAGGCACTAGCCCTCCTCAGCTTTCTCCACAACTTGAGTCTTCAAGAAGACTCCTGCACGCACTCTTTGTGGCAAATTCTTCAATACTTCCAAGTATTGAATTCTTCGACTCTGCACACTCTCCACGACAACAGTCCTTCAACAATTTCGCTCAGATTGTAACTCTGAGACTTTGCTCGGCCTGCGCACAGCTTGCATGGCTCCTGTTCTTAACTCACACTTCTATGAGAATGAGAACAATGTTATCCCTCCTGAGCTTGCAGAGACAAACTCTGACTTCTGTCAATGCACACCTTGCGGACAATTTCACTGCACTCCTTGCGGGAAAAACTCTTTCCCAGACAAAGAAACAATTGAAACTCATTCTTTACTCTCCCTCTCTTCAGATTTCAGACATTAAATATGAAATCATACATTCACGCATCAAAGAAAATGCATAACAGAGAGTAAACAAACATATATCAATCATCACGTACAAACACAGAAAGCAATTGAACACCATGAGTCTGAACTAAAGATCTTTGTATTAATCCAGAATTTCTGTACATGGGGTTTTTACTTTACACAGCTCTCTGCTTCTGCTCTCCTATGATCTCTTGATTGATTATGCTGCTCATGTTACAATGATACAAGTGAGGGTGTCTATATCTATTTTCCCTCCGGCTCCTAAAACTGTCTAATCTAAGAATTCAAAGCTACCTACTTACATTTACTAGCATAAATGCCTCTTAGTCCTTCAGATGAGAGCGAGACGCTCAAGGTCTAATTACAATCTACAAGTATTCCCTTTCTTAATTGGTTCATTTACGTTTGACGTATCAAACTTCAAAACATTTCAAACAATTCATCATGTGCCAAAATGTGTTGGTGCTTGCCCCACGCTCGCTTGTTGTTGGCGATGCTCCTGCATCACTAGATACATTGCTTTTTGTTTCAACTTTGTTTATCTCAATTCTTCTTTTGATGTTATTAAATTTTGAACTAACTTAATGAATGAGATCAAGCCTCTTTTATTTCTGGTAATCAATTATTAAAATCTCAAACTAAAATTTTGGGCAAAAGATTTTATAAACAATTTAATAAGTTGTATCGAGATGCCTTGACATTGTCCCCTTGCCGAGAACAATCTCATGGATAGCATAGTTTTGGCACCATTGTCAAGGACCAATTTAAGAAATCTAATTCCCTTGGGAAAGACGATAGTAAAAACCGTTCATTGATTGTGAACAAGGGTTGGAAAGGATGAAATCATTCACCAAGTGAATCCATATTTTAATCTCGACATCATGAAGGAAAAATGCAAGGGATCACATAGATCCTAAGAAAATAACACCAATAACCAATCCTGGAAGACTACTTCCTAAGAAAAATCCTAAACATACACCTACTACTCCTGCTACGATCCAATCCACTTCTAATCCTTCAACTTCCATTACTCCTAAATCGAATGGAAAATATCCTATTGATCCAAATGATTCCTCAATAAAATCTACTACAAACCCTTGAAATCCATCTCTACTTTCATCTCCCAAGGAATCCCTTCCAAGTTATCCAAAACCACCTTTGGTAGTTTGCACAGTAGAATTCATTAATTTTTTCCCTAGAAATTATATTGAACTTTCTCTTAAAGACTCTACTATAGTTTACCAAATTCATTCCACTAAAAATTTTCCATTCATTTGTCCTAAAGAGTCACTAGAGAATTTTCCAAACTTTTCTCCAAATGAATTTCTTGAAATTTTCCCTGTTTGGTCTACATCCTTGAAGTTTTCCTTAATAAGTCCTAAAAAGTAACTTTTAGAAATCCCTCTCTTGAAGAAGAACCTTTCAAGACTTATATCAATCCCCTTCCTTCTGAGAATTCTCAGCTAAAACTTTATTACCTAGCTATGGCAAGGAAAATACACAACAACAACCACCCCCTCTTCATCCACCAATACTTTTCAATAAATCTACAACTATATACGCCCCTTTGAATGTTCCTAGTAATTTATAAGATTTTCCTGATAATTATGTGAAAATGTTTCCAAAATTTAATGCAAAAAGTGAAATTACAACTGTTGAACACCTAGCCTTTTTTAATGAATTTTCTAACAATTTTGGACTTGAACATGAGGATGTCTATATGAGGTTATTCATCCAAAAATTTGAAGGGGATGTGAGAAATTGGTTTAAATGACTTCCTCCAAATTATTTAGATTCATGGGATACATTAAAAACTACTTTCCTTAGGTAGTGGGGAGAGAAGAAGGACTATTTGTATTAATTGACTGAGCTTGGAAGTTTAAAAAATAAATTTAATGAGTATGTACCAGATTTTACTAAACAATTTAATAAATTTATAACAAAATCCTAGCAGATGTTAAACTTTCACAAACAACTGCAAAATTTACTTTTGCAGGTTCTTTTGATCATGATTTTGCCTTGTTGCTAAGAGAAAGGACATACACAACTTTAACAAACATGGAAGACGATGCAATGGAAATTGAATCTAATATGATCTCTTTAGGAAAGACTAAAATTAAAATTGAAACTGGTATAAGAGAATATACAAAACCAAAAGAACAGGTTGGACCATCAGGAACATCCAAAAATACTCAGGATAATAAAATTGAAGAGATTTCTAAAATCATTAAATATGTGTCCAATAAATTAGATAGAATGGAAATTGAAAGAAGAAGGCCTAAGGGATATAGGTATCCAAATCAATTCATAAGTCATTTTAACAATCCTCCTCAATTTCTTAAAAAACATAATCAAAATAATGAACAACCCATTCAATCTCCTTTTAAAAATGAGAACATGTTAGATGATTCTATTGAAGAAGGAGAGTTTGAATATTTTGATGAAGAAATTAATAATTTAGAAGGTTAACTTTCAGAAACATATGTGACCCAAGACGAATATGAGAAATCCTTAAATTTTAATTAAAAGGATAATCATAATCCAATAGATATACAATCATCTAAATATAGAATTTTCTTAGTTTTATTACAATCTGAATTGCATAAAAAATATGATCTTATGCCTAGATAGAATGAAAAAAAGCCAATGAACAAAATCTTTGTAATAAAGTCATTACAAAGGATAAATCTAAAGAGGCTTATGCTTATAATAAAAAAATTGATCATCCATCTGCTAAAAGAATAGAAAGTGAACATAGGGAATTGTAAAATATTAGAAATACCTTTAATTTAGAATATGATCTAAGTAAGATTAAAATCTGTGTTCATTTAATTGAATTAGAAAACAATCCTTTGTACCATAAACAAATTTAAAAAATTATTGATTGTTCAGTTCCTACAGTTGTTCTTGGATAAATCGGTAGGTGCGGACACTAGCTAATCTCCCTAGATCCACCTAGATCTACAACAAAACACACTAGAACATGACGCTTTCCTTAAGTTTTTAAATATTGAATTCACTAACTAAAGAGGGATAGGTGACAAACCATTTAAACACCGCTTCCTCTTGCCATCGCCATCCTAGATCCATTCCAATGTTCATACAATGATGAACCTGCAAAAGAATGTAACCACCCAAAGTGATAGTAATAGCATAAACTCAATATAAACCTATGTATGTGATCAAGGAATCATACAATAAAACACAACAAGCTTTATAGGAAAGAATCATATTATTGTATCATATTAAATGTGAAAGAGAGATTACAACCATGGCCTTGATGTCGTAAGGTCCCTTACAACTGTCCTTTGTTCCCCACACACTTCTTGCTCCAAGGATTTTGAGACCATGGATCTGATAGCTACTCACAATCAATCTTGACAAAGAAAATCTCAAAGCCACTCTAACCAAGCTAACAATCCCAAGACAAAAACAACTAAATTTCTCCATGATAGCTCCTCTCCTTTTATAAGTTGAAGAGGATAAGGTGAGGAGGTTAGGATGATCCAACTAAATCATGAAAGTGAGTAAGATCCAAACCATTCAGATGCCACCTCACCATGGAAGTTTCTCCTTCTAGAAGCATCGAGAAGATGCTCGTTTTTCCCACGTATGAGCATTCTCGCACCCTACCTATAGAGAAACCTGCAAAACTCTCACAACCCAACTGTGGTGCATCCTACGAGAATCACACATTCTTGTACCCTAGCCATAGTGTAACATGCGAAAATCATCTTTAATAGGGTTTTTGCAAAGGGAGATGCAAATTCTTTTCTCAGGAAAAGTTCTTCTCCCTTCTTTCTTTAGGAACTTAGGCCACTGACCCCTCTGAAGACTACAGATAGGTTTACATCATTAATGGTCATAGGGATAACGAAAATAATTAATAGCAGAGCCCCAAATTATGAATTTAGGAGCAGTGATGATAACTAAAGAATACTTTCAACCGGTGTGTGGAGGGAACAAGGAGCAGTCGGTCGAAAACATAACAATCAAAGGAATCTGATAAAATAATATATCATCGACTGAAGGGTAGGCATTCCCATACTTAGAATACAAATGACTCAAAGCATAAATGTCGGCATACGAAGATCCATGTCAAGTAACAAAAGACGAGGTCATGGCCACTAAACATACTGTGGATCCATGCCGATATGACTCAAATCTGAACATAGCCAAAATACAATGGATCTAGCATCATGGCCATTTAAAGACTCAAATTTAAACATAATAGCCACCAGGACCTTTCTGAAAATGTGGATCTATGCAGCGATTACAAACTGAATATACTCAGCAACTGAATCTATCCGAGGAAAATATCTAGGGTCTTCATCTCCACCCACTCTATAGTATGAATCTAACCATGTGAATACATGTGTCGAGAAGTCGAACATGGTAGAAACCATGATTACCGATCATTAGTGTATACTATTAACAAGTACGCGAGAATCACCATTAATGTCAATGACTCCCCAAGGTACTCTAGTACAATCAATGAATGTGAATTAATGGGAGTTGAGTCGAACGCACAAACCAAAACCTTAGATCATAGCAATTTTAAAGAAACCAACATCAAAAGCGAGCACGCCATTGAGGCATGCCAAGGTACCAATTGGTTTCACAAGTCTAATTCCCTACGGATAATGAGTTGAAGTCGGCGGAAAGACTTGTAAGTAGGGGCTTGCTTATGTACATACCATCAATGACGCAGAAGCAGGGTAACAAGATTTGATGTAGATGTCCAGTAACAAGTGATTACGAGGGTGACTTCGAGGATGGCGATGCAATAGAAGGATTTAAAGAATGTCTTGAGAAATGAAGCGCAATAGAAGTCTTTTTGGGTTGGACATCTTTTTGAACATATTGGTGACACAACAATTGTCTTGGAAATTAATGACTCAACAACAGGGACCACCGGACAATTTGTAATCTTATAGAGTATGATAAAGACACAAGCAAATTTTCCAACTTCTAGACACAAAGTGAAAGGGGTGTCATGTTCAAAGTGACTCTTCAGATCTGAGGTTGAACATATTTCTTTCCCAATCCCATTACATGAGTACCTCTTTATTTTCACTTAAGATTGAGAATTATAACATATGCTTGTAATGTAGACTCATCCAAAGGATGAGTTTACATCAACAAGCATATGTTTAATGAACCCTAGGAAGAAGTGGTTAGGTCCCACATGGGCCTTTCAATGTTTGTTATGAGTCCAAAGAGAAACTCGGGGATTTTTTCATGTTTTGAGAGTATAAAAAAACACTTAAAAGAACTCTCGGTTCCTTTTCATAAATCAATATTTGAGATCCAAAAGTGACAAAACGATCACCAGCAGAATTTTCTTCAAATACTTACGGCATTAAAAAAACAAGATCACTTTCGGCGATCTTTTCATGTTTAGGAAGTCATGAAAAGAGCTTAAAGGGGAACTCCAGGGGATTCCTTTTCATATAACCTTTACGAGTCGAAAAAAGTGATAAAAGTATACTTTTCGGTTTCATTCTCACATATTTATGAGCATGAGGAAAAGAACAAAAGACTAAGCTCGGTAACTTATTCTCATGTATTTATGAGCATGAGAAGAACAAAATTCGCTTTTGAGATTGTTTTCATTTTTACTAAGATTCAAAACAAAAACAAAAACTATGCTTGGACTTTAGTTTCATTTTACAAGCTTGAACTAGGAAACTAACGTAAGTGGTTTCATTTTAAGATCTTGAACAGAAAACTATTCTTAAGATGCGGTAGTTTCATTTTACACAAGCTTGAACCATAGAAACCTATGCTCTTGGACTTCCCAACTCATAACACATGAATGGTTGTTGCCAGCCTAACTTAAAACTAGCAGTTTAACCCGTGTTCCGGCGCTGAAGTCCGAGGCTGAAAATATTGCCCCCTGAAACCGTTTCATCCAACGACAAAAGGAAGATGAAATGAAGCTTCAAATACAGATGGAAAGGACTTGACTCAAACAATGAGGGGGAAAACTATTTCATCTTTTAGCGAGCTTGAAATAGAAACAAAAACTATCATAAATGAAACTCTGTTTCATTTAACGAAGTTTCCATAGAGAGCGAAAAAAAAATTATCCCGTGGAAGTCTTCTTGATCATGGATTCCAAGGACAATGATCTGGAAGGACACCATGTAAAGGAACAAAAATCGGTCATGGAATCCAAGAGATCTTCACTAGATGGAAGAGAAGCACTTTGGAAGGAATAGATGTCGAGGGTGGCGACAAGGGTAAGGAGATCAGACTCTAAAATCCCTATCGAAGAGATAACCATGTCAACCTCTTTTGGATCTAATTCATCAGAAGTTGAAGCCATGGAGACAATGCCACATAATTGTTGACCTATGGCCGAGCGATACCGTCACATAAAAGAACCATTCAAGGAGGCAATCGGTCCGGGAACCAATGAATGAAAGTTGATCAATAGTCACAACTCTTTTTCGTGTGATATCTTGAGGGAAAGATATCACACTAAAGAGAGTAGACACAATAGCTTTCATGGCATAGACATAATCTCACTAGAATCAAAGTGAAATTCAAAGGGGTCTTGGACTACCATGGCGTCAATAAAGAAAGTTTTCCCTCCCAAAGGATTCAGGCCGAGGAAGGGTCCCCTAAAGGTTGACTAGTTCTTACATTAAAATCTAAACATATTAAGTAACCGGCACAAACTGAGGACAACCCAAAACCTACCAAGCAATAGAGGACAAAATACTAATGGATGCACCTTCATCCTATCCAGCGTCTGGGAATGCCCGACCACAAAAGCGCTCTTTGGCAATCTAGAAAGGAATGGGAGGAGAGCCGAGGTCGAGTTAACATCACAATAAAAAAGGATTACCTCATTACTTGGAGGGTTTCACAAAAGAAGGAGAATAGCCCCAGGCATGTTGATTACGTATCAATAGAAAGAAAAACATGGGCGTGCTCGGGTTTACTTTCTAGAAGGAGAGTAGGATCGATAGATGGAGACCAAATCAACCACTTAAGGTTTCATTCTCCAAGGAGAATGGGGTCGACGGAAATTGATGGAAACAAATCGACCATAAAGGTTTCACTCTCTATAGGGAGAGGGAGATTGATCGAGGAAAAGATTGGATCAACCACTTGGATTTCACTCTCAGTAGGGAGAGTGGGGTTGATAAAGGGTGGGGATCGGATCAACCACTTTTTCAATTAGTTCAACTAAGGATGTGACTAGATTGGCGACATGATCAACGGATTGATCGGCGAAGGGGGCGGATTGATCATTCCATCAGCTTCTGAGTGGGTTGAGAGAGAAAAACTGCGATAAGTAGTTGGAATTTGAGGTTGTGAAACACTCATGTCTTCTAGGAATTTGAGGCTTCTTCCATATGAGGAAAAAAATGAGTTAGATGACTCCCTTTATAACCTACGCACGTCAACTTGGCTCACTTTTCTTCTTCCCAACTATATGGTGACTAGTCGACGGGAAGTCGCTCAGCATGTTGTTCCGAGGCTAACGACATGGGTTAGCGAGGGTAATGTAGACCAAGCTTCTATAATATTGGATATACCAAGTAAATCCTTAAAGAATATAGCTACCCTTACAAAAGCAGCCTGCAAGAGTACTTGGGCTTATGAGTTGTTTAGATTGCGATGTGACATCATCAACACTCCCCAACACGAGTAACGATGGCGGTTGTTTTCCAACATGTCTGGCGATGGTTGGAAGTTTGGATCTTTCTCTTATTTTCTGCTTATTATTCTTTCCATTTCTTCTTCTTATCCACCAGTTACTGGCAGGATCGCTTTCACTTGAATAAGATGAAATGGAAGCGAAGACAGTGAATGTGAAGAATATATTATTGGTAAAGATGGTGAAGGATCAACTTGTAAGGTTGATGTTCTTGAGGGAGATGCCTGGCTGAGAGAGCACTAACTTCATTTAGATTACAGTGGAAAACAACCATGCAGTAGCAATTGTATTGAGACCTGGAAGGCTCAAAGTAACAATATGAGGAGGACCAATGTTTAGGTAAGAAGGAAAAAAAAAGTTCCACAGGAAAGAGGTTCCTTAAGTTGGTCATTCAAAAAGAGTGACCCGGCATAAAATAAAAGATCCTACCTCACGGTGTCCCACTTAGGGAAAGCAAACAACACACATTAAAAATCTAGTAAGCAAAACGAAATAGGAAACAAAACCTTCTCACAATGACACCTAGTTGGTGATATGAAATCCAACGTCGCGAGAACAAAGTAAAGAAGGGGTTGAGATAGAGCGAGGGGAAAAGTTACATTGACGACACATATGAACTTACGCCTGGTGCAGAAGCTCCACATGTCATTAAGCTATACCCTCAAAGGAGACAAAAGTGAGTCAATAGCGTCGATTCCGGTACTGTGAAGACTTGCCCATTCACAGTCACCTTTTGTAAGAACCTAGAGAGATAGGAAACTAAGGTTACCAATCACTACTGGCAATGATACAGGGGAAGCGGTCCGGCCGGTCGATCCGCAGCGCAAAGGGTAGAATTATCTAGCCCAAAATCAACGAAAGGCTTCCTCATCATTGTGGGTATACCTCTCAAGCGACCCCATAATGCCTCAACCTCTACACGAGACCGGACTCGAAGGGTGGTAACTTTCTGCAAGTCTCAATGCGACCCTCGTGATTGACCGCGCTGTTAGGGCTTCCGGGACAAATGTAATAAGTGGTTTTAACCACTCCCTAACTCAATATTCTATGTTTTGTTTGCAACATTGGAAAGTTATATTTCACACCTTGCAAAGCCCGACAAACTAATCTAATGTAGGTTTTCTACGAGAAAAAAAGTGTCGGTTTTTATAAGTGCTTTATTTTTATGGTTGTTGTTAATCAATAGGAAAATGGAATGAATTTCAAAATATGGTGTTTGACCGACTCAAAATTTATGCAAAGAGATGAAGATGCTATCTTTTCACATTTTGATGGAAATCCATGATACGAGGAGGAGAAAACATTTATCATTCCCAGGATGCACAATGTCCAAAAATCTTAAAACTTATCAATATCAATATTCTCAAGAAATAGGCAAAAAAGACTCTACATTGAATGCACGATTCATGGCCCCCTAAAACTATCAAGAATCGAAAATGCAATTCTTCTTCTTCGTCACAAAGATGCCCCCCAATCCAATATAAAACAGAAATTAAATCTTTTGTTTCCAAAATTTCACTAAAAGAAATAAAGAGGAACTTGTTAAAACAAAGAAACCCAAATAAAAAGTTATCTTTTAATGCAAACCGATGGAAAAGAAATCTGATCTTCCCCTAAACAATTATAAAGAAAACAAACAATTTGTAATTGAAGACACTCAAAAGCGAGACTAGTCCTTGAGAACCAAACAAACAAAGATGGCTAAAAGCAACACAAAAACTGTCAAGTAATTGTATATAGATCATATGGAGTCAAAGTTCAAATCGGTGATCAAAAGAAAAATTGGGCATCTTAAAAGACGAAGACATAATCAAAACTTTACAAAATGAGTTCGCAGTATGGTAGTGGGGTACAGTGTGATAATTAGGGATTCTCGCGGTCTAGATACAGGTAGGGTGCGGGAAGGTTGCACTGAACTGAACAGTAGAGTGCAAACATCAATGATTCTCATAGGCCATAGAAATTTACTGTCTGAGAAGGTTTGTAATCAAGAAAAGAAATTTAGGAAAAGGGACAAAATTTTTGAATGAATTTTTAGATCGAAATGGATGGATCTCTTGAATCCCGAGGGTTTCCAGGAAAACAAGCAATCGAAAACCTGAAACTAGACTAACTAGGAAACAATGCTATCCCCAGTGGAGTGTAATTATGTTCTTGGATAAATTGAGTCTTGCGGACACAGACCGATGTCCCTAGATCCACCTAGATCCCACCCCTAGATCTAGAACAAAACACACGGAACATGGCTTTCCTTAAGTTTTTAAATATTGAATTCACTAACTAAAGAGGGATAGGTGACATCACGTTTAAACCTTGCTTCCTCTCCATCTCCATCTAATGGATTTCCAAGGCTCATACAATGATGAACCTAGAAAAGAGCGCAACCAACCAAAGTGATAGTAATAGCATCAAATCAATATAAACCTATGTATGTGATCCAAGAATCATACAATGGAAACACAAGCAAGCATAGGAAAGAATCATATTACTATATCATATTAAATGTGAAAGAAGTCATTACTGGCCTTGATGTTGTAAGGTCCTTTCCAATTGTCCTTTGTTCCCCGCACACTTCTTGCTCAAAGGATTTTGAGACCATGGATCTGATAACTTCTCACAATCTATCTTGACAAACAAATCTCAAAGCCACTCTAACCAGAGCTAACAATCCCAAGCCAAAACAACTAACTTTCTCCATGAAGGCTCCTCTCCTTTTATAATTTTGAGAGGATAGGTGAGGAGGTTAGGATGATCCCACTAAATCATGAAAGGAGTAAGATCCAAACCATTCGGATGCCCTCACCATGGAAGTTTCTCCTTCCTAGAAGCATCGAAGATGCTCATTTTCCCACTTGTGTCGACATTCCTAGCACCCTACCTATAGAACAGCACTGCAAACCTCTGCATAATAGTTATGATGCATCCTATGAGAATCGGGCATTCTCGCACCCTAGCCACAGTGTAGCATGCATAAATCATCTTTAATAGGGTTTTACAAAGGGAGTGGCTTATGTTCTCGGGAAAAGAATTTCTTCTCCCTTCTTTTCTTGAGGAACTTCGAGATATGACCCCTCTGAACCTCCTGAGCGAGGTTTACATCATTAACGGTATGGGGATGGCCCGAAATGTGTATAACAACCCGGTACAAGATGATAAAAAAAATAATTTACAAGATTATAAACCTACTATAATGTTTGGTCCACATAGTGAAAAGAGAGGAGATACAATAGCACCACATGTCACTCTAATTGTTAATAATCATTTGTTACATAATTTTTTTTGGAATACTTGGTGAATCCAATTGATAAATTTTAAAAATTTTAACCACAATATATAAAATTCTAGCTTTTATGACCAATATATCATCAATGTATCATCTTTGATTACTTTCAATATATCATGAAGAATATAAGCATAAGAAACATCATCACATCAAATACATAGTACACAAAATTTGCAGTGGAAACCCAAATGTGAGAAAACAACATAATGTTTTCTTATATATCAAAGAATACCTACATTACTTGAAAGCATAACTTCAATTCTCAAATTTGGAATTGGAAGGAGGTTATGATCCCTTATTTATAGGATCCAACTTGAAAGAAGCTACTAGCTCCCTCAGGTTATCTGGCTCCTACTAGAAAGGAGGATACAATCCCATTTCCTTTCCCCGTCCTATCTCCTTTAGATATAAGTGTATACCAAATTGTAATTACCACAATCATTGCCACTGATATATTAATCAACCTGTAATCAACCTGTTACCAACATTATCACATCAACCTATCCAATCAACTTGTCATTGTCAACTGTCACTATATCCAACTGTCTTGCCAATCCTATTGCAATATCAAACTGTCACAATAGCGATACTCCAACATCAATGAAACCATATCCATGATCACCAAGAGCACCCCTCAACCATATGCTCAACATCACCAACCTGTGACTCTATCGAGCATGTACCAAGATCCTATAATTTCATCAACTTTGTACCATCAAACATGTACCTTAACAAGTGCATCGACCATGCACCAAAACTAGTACCATTAATACATCAACACCATACCATGTACCAATCTTGTATCGACCAAACCCTTGTTATACCATGTTCCAAAATGACACCATGTATAAATAGTGTAACTCAACCATATCACTCATGATATATTGTCAATCATGACATATGTTTAAAGCCCTAATATTGGCTCATGCTAATTAGGGCATATTATATTATTAATGTTATTTTATTTATGTCAGCTTTTGGAGCCATTAGTTGTAATTATACCTCCTAGTCTCCTATATACGAGGAGACATTTTCATTTGAATCATTTTGTACTTTAACATTTAAGTTGGGTAAAAGGAAGTTGCCCCCTCGAAGAACTTATTATCTAAAATTATCTCTTTTTCAAAGCGTTGAGTACTTTTCTGAGGTTTTCTATGCTATATTGATGTTTGGTTCTTAACATATAATTATCGAGCTCCAGGTCTTGGGGTTTCTTTGCTACATCTGAGACACCTTAGCATTTCCACTATAACTTCTTTTCTACAAAGTTTGAAGGCACATCTTGGAGGATATTTAGTATCTGATCAAGGTACGTGGAGTTCAAAATTCATCTCCTAAATCCTTATACTTTCGAGATACATCCCTGCTACAATACTATAGGGTTTTGGAATCATCTGACCCGAGTCATTGTGGTATTTTCGCTATAAAACCGTTTTTGTAAGTTTTCATACCCTAAACTCTAGAAGCTATTTACATAAATTAGTAGGGTATTTGTGGTAAAAGTTAAGCAAGATTTGATCATCCCAAATTTGTAGATACACCTTGTGTAATATAGGGTATATGACTAGTCCTATTGACTAGTCTCAGAAGGTATTCTAGGTAAAAAAATCATAACTTCTTCCTAGGTATCCAAATTAAGTGGGACTAGTTTCAGCAGATGATGGACTATCTGTATTATTTACAGTGCGAGTTTGATTTTACTTGACAATTAGTTCAAAATTCATCTCCTAAATCCTTATACTTTCAGAGATACATCCTATACAATATAGGGTTTTGGAATCATCCTGAACTGAGTCATTGTGGTATTTTCGCTATAAAACCGTTTTTGTAAGTTTTCATACCCTAAACTCTAGAAGCTATTTACATAAATTAGTAGGGTATTTGTGGTAAAAAGTTAAGCTTCTGGGTGATCTTAAATTTGTAGATACACCTTGTGTAATATAGGGTATATGACTAGTCCTATTGACTAGTCTCAAGAAGGTGTTCTAGGTAAAAAAATCATAACTTCTTCCTAGAGTATCCAAATTGAGTGGGACTAGTTTCACTGGACCGTGGACTATCTGTATTATTTCTGGTGCGAGTTTCAGAATTTTATGACAATTATTTTGTCTGGGGCATGCTATACAAGTGAGATCTCCTGGAAAGGCCAAAAATCGAGAAGTTGTGGGGAAGTTAGCGTAAATTCCACTTGGCACATCCAATTTTGATCAGACCTATGGCATTGCAGAGAATAAAGGTCAGAGAACTACATAAAAAAAATTTCATACCCAGAAGGGCCGAAACTTGGGAGATACAATAGAAGAAATATTCTCTAGCATAACCACCTCAAAATCAAGGTTCAAAAGTGATACTTGGCCAACATGCCACCCAAAAAGGGAACTTCTACACCAACTAAGCCTCCAGAAAATCCTACTTGGACTCTTGATGAAGGTGAAGAAATGCGTAGGGACATTAATGATTTAAAAAAGAAGATAGTAACAAAAGATGAACTACAAGAGATGATGGATTCAATGGAAGCTAAGTTGGATACTAAGATGGATGGTTTAAAAGGGGAGATCATG
>SNQJ01S0157595.1:0-21774 GCA_010110895.2 Picea sitchensis
GTATTCCTGGTGGCTATGCTATATTTTGACGACATGGATCCACAGTGTATGATTGGTGGCCATGACCTATGTCTACAATGTCATCCATCTATGATCTAAGTATGGGAATGCCTACCTCAAATTGATATATATGATATTCTACAGATGCTTGGTTGTTCACAGGTTTCCGATTAGGTGTGCTCCTGGTTTTCCGACACACACATACAGTTTACAAAGTCTTTCGGTTGTCACTGGTTCCGGCCTCATACTTTCGGGGGCATTTTGTTACCCATGATTTTGGTCATCATGATGGTGTATTGATGATGGTGTACTCAGGCTCCTCATAAGAACTTTCTCATGAGAAAAGTGACTTTCATCTCTTCCCAGAAAACATACTTTTGAAGAGAGTTTGCAGGTTGCTAATATACCAGGGTGCGAGAATGACCCATTCTCGTAGGCTTCCTTAAGCTAGGGTGCAAACTTCTCACACTGTGCTACATAGCTAGGGTGCGACCCTTCTCTAAAGCTTGGAAAAAGATGAATTCTAGATGGTTCTAGAAGGGAATCTTCTAGAAGAATGGGTTGGCATTCGAATGGTTATCCTTGTATTGGATTCCCTGATATTGTGGGATCATTCTTATCCAAGTAACCATCTCATTCTCTCCTATATATTGATGGAATTCTCATGGAAAAGGTGAAGATATTCATTGGAGAATTGGTGAAAGAATTGTGTGAAGGACTTGAAGCGAGGCAGGGCTTGGAGACTCTAGCAAGTCTATCAAGAGAGTTTGATCTTCTTCATACAAGGATTAAGAAAGTGTGTGTGTTGGAGCCAAGAGCCACCAAAAGGAAGCTTCCAACATCAGTGAATCGGGTTGTAATCTTCTACTTTCAATTAATATGTATTTTATGACATGTCCCTTTCTATTCTCACTTTATTGTGTATTCATGATCATACACATAAGTTGACAATTGAATATATTTTGCTCTCTCGTCACTTTGGTTGGTTTATTGTTGTCTTGGTCTTCATTTCCGAGGAACTAGAGATGACGGGGCTGTGAGACCTTAGGAAGTGATACAAAGTTATGTTACTCATTCCTTCCTACTAGCTAATTCAATAATCAAAACTTAGGGAAAGAGTCAGCGTTTCTAGATCTAGGTGAGATCTATAGGGGAGATATATGTTAGTGTCCATACCTACGATTAGTCCGATATACTGTTTTTCAATAATTTTATTTTGAAGTTATTATTAAACACGGAATAAGTAATATGGGACGATCACTATATAGACAAATTCGGGGAGAAAGTAGCCAGAGAAGTAGGCAGTTTCGAGATCTGGAGACTTTCGAGGTTGAGGTCATATCGAATACACGAAGGACATAGAAATACTTGTTGTTAGAATCACAGGGGGCACCTTGGAAACATATTGCATAACAGAAACACCATGGTGGTTGAAATGAGACTATACCTACAGATATGAGACATTGCAGAAGTGGGCTTGAATGTTATCTCAGAAGGCATCTGGATCATGAAAGGCATGATATACTAGCAATTCCATAGTGGATTTGCGGGAGGTCACGTAGGAGGAAAATCCAGTGTACATAAAGTTCTACAAGATGGACTTTGGTGGGAAACCTCTTGAGGATGAAAAGGTATATTCTATATCATGCAATGTTTTTCAAAGAATAGGTAAGCCAACACGACGAGACAAATTACCACTTCAACCATTTCGAGCCCTACAAGCATTTGAGAATGGAATGGAGTTGACTTCATTTGAACTGATAACCCCACAACCAAGAGTTTAAAGGCTATGTACATGCTGGCCCGACTACCTTACGCGTTGGGATGAAGCAACAATGGTTCAAGATTTTTAGATATTTCTTCATGTTCATTTTGAAGAATATTATCTCTTGGAACTGGATGTCCTAGGATAAGGAAACGGTGATCAAGGAGCCCATTTCATTAGTAGCACTATAGCAAATCTTACAACAAAATTTTTGATCCAACATCACAAAAGAAGTCCCTACCACCCATGGGCCAATGGAATAGTATAGAATTCAATAAGATCACGGAGAAAGGGTTGAAAAAATTACACATTTGTGTGCAAATTGGGAAGATTGGAATGACAAAGTTCGATGGTACTATGGGCCTCTGAGGGAAAACCACAAAGGAAACTCCACAAGTACACACGTTTATTGTTAAAGCTAATATTGGCTCATTACCCATGGTGGGAATATTATATTAGTAATGTTATTTTATTTATGTATTTAGGCCATTAACCTCCTCTCCCCATATATACTCAAGGAGACATTTTCATTTTGAATCATCTTGGACTTGAACATTTAGAATGGGTAAAGGAGGTTGCCCCCCTCGAAAGGCTTATTATCTATCTAAAGTATCTCTACTTTCAAGGCGTTGAGTAATTTTCCTAAAGTTTTTCTATGATATATTGATGTTTTGGTTCTTAACATAGGTGTGAGGCTTTCGAGGAGTCTTGGGGAGTTTATTGCTACATCGAGAAACCGTGGCATTTCCACTATAACTTATTACCCTCCACAATGTTTCATAAGGAGCGGCATGGGAGGGTATTTAGAAGACAGATCAAAGGTACGTTGGGTTAAAAATTCAGCTCCTGAGGCCTTATACTTTCGAGATACGACTTGTTTTTAAGGTCGGGTTCTGGAATCATACAGAAATGAGTCATTGTGGAATTTTAGCTATAAAAACGTTTATGTGACGTTTCAGACCCTAAAATCTGGAGGCCATTTAGATAAATTAGAATTGTAGCTGTGATAAAAGGTTCAGCTTCTTTGTCATCTCTTAAATTTGTAGATACACCCTGTGAATGGGGTGCTGACTAGTCCTATTGACTAGTCTCAAGAAGATAATTCGGGTAAAACAATCATAACTTCTTCCTAGGTATCCAAATTGCATAGATTTGGTTGCATTAGATGCATGTGGACAATTAAATAGTAGTATTTTTGGTGCAGTTTCAGAATTTTATATCAATTATTTGTGTGGGGCATACTACAGTGAATCTCCTAGAAGACCAAAAATTGACAAGAGTTGTGGGAGGTTGCGTAAATTCCACTTGGCACATCCAATTTCACAGGTGGGAACTATGGCATTCTGAGAGAAGACATATGGGAGGAAACTCACCTAATAAATTTTCATACCTAGAGGGCTGAAACTTGGGAGATACAATAGAAGAAATATTGTCTAGCAGAGACACCTCAAAATCAAGGTTCCAAAAGTGATGCTTGGCAAACATGCCACCCAAAGGGAACTTCACCACCAAATAAACTCAGGAAAATCCTGTAGAATCTTGATGAAGGTGAGAAGAAATGCGTAGGGATATATATGAACTACAAAAGAAGATGTATTTAATGGAAGCTCAGTTGGATATTAAGATGGATTCAATGGAAGCTAAGTTGATAGTTTATTAGGCTAGTTGAACCTAGATGGATGGTTTAAAAGGGGAATCATGGAAGTATTGAAAATTTATGTATTGAGAGAGCACACAGAAAGTGAAAATGCATCCCATGAAATTCAGTGTGGACTACAGAGAGGCTCTAGAATGGAGAAACTCCAACTGGGTTTGAAGACTAATAACCCACCAAGATTGACATGAGGAAGTTTGATGTAGAAGGACTTCTGATCACATGGATGTGTACCAGTCATGGAGAAAATTCTTTGATCTCCATAGTAGCCACCCACATACAAAAGGTAATTGCTTTGCATAGTTAGACTAATCAATTTGTTTTGTTCCGATGGCTTTGTTCTACATAAATCACTTGTCCACTTGGAAAATTTTCACAGGAGAAATGATATCACACTATGAGGGATACAAGAACCATGCCTGCTATGATGATACAAAATCTCAAACAAGGGTTTAGTGCAAGAGCACATTGAGAACTTTAAAGATTGAATATAAAGGTACTTAGGTATTGGAGATGGAAACACTTAGTTGATGCATTCAAGGAACTTTTCAAGGATGTATTCAACATAGAGTTACAGCCTTTGGGAACCAAATTATTCAGAGATACCATTTAAAGTGACAAAAGTATTTGAAAGTAAACTAGGCTATGGCTATTAGGACTGTCACAGCATCTATGGGGGCAGTATTTCTACAGAAACACCTCAAGCCCTCTAGGTTGACACCTCTGTAATTGGAGGAGAAAAGCATGCTTTGGTGTGATAGCAAGTGTAGTAAGGGACATAGGTGTGGTGGGAAGAGTGACTACCACATATATAGTTGTGAAGAGGAAGAAGAACCATCTCAGATGAAAACATAATCATTTCGATGCGAAGAGTTGAATCCCGATATAGAGTGCAATGCATTGTTGAATTAGCACTCCTCAAACCACAGTCCCAGAGGATACATCAAGAAAAGGTAATAGTCCTAATTTGATTACGTGATTACTCATGGTACAGAGTTCACTATAAATTGGTCAAAGATCTCAATTGCTTTGTATATCCGGTATGTGGAAGTTTCAAGAAAGTAATGATTACTTGAGATGGAGGAACTATCAATTGCTCGGAAGAGTACAATAAGATCAATATTACTATGGGAATATGTAATGAATAGTCCAATGATTTCATACCCATGGGTGGTGCGGTTGTTGTACTAGGGGTCAATGGTTTGGAAATCATTTAGAACGGTAATTTTTCAAGAACTTTTCATAGGAAATTTTGTGGAAGGAAAGAGGTCTAGGTTGAGAGGTATCACAGGGAAGCTAGGTAAGGTGACAAGATCTATGACATGACAAAATTATTGAAAAGGGCATCGAGGTGTGCACAACTATGCTCACTAGATGTTCAGAAGCATACAATTTATTCCTCAAGATCTCAAAGGATCATTGATAAACATTCCAAAGTATTTGAAGATATTCCCAAGGTCTCCCACACCCTCAGAAATCATGATCATGAAATTCCACTAATTCCTGGGAGTGTTCATATGTGGGGCCATCTGGTCTTATATGCCCAAAGGAACATTAGGCATGGTTGAAGAAATGTTAGAGTGGCATTATTAGACCTAGCCAAAGTTCTTTTCTGCACAGTGGTAATGGTGTTCAAGAAAGATAATTCATGGCATTATGTGTCCAGTTATAGAGAGCTCAACAAGATCACTATTAAAGATGAGTTCCCATTCGAAGTAGTTGATGAATTTGTTATATGAATATTTGGCAGGGCAATCTATTTCACCAAAATGGGATCTTAGTTAGAATTATCATCAGATCAAAATGAAGGAGAAGAAGATATCCCAAAAGCTGACATTCTGAACTCTTGAAGGCCATTATGAATTTTTTGTCATGCAGCGGCCTTACAAATGCAACACATTCCAAGGGTTTGTTGAACCCATTTTCAGCCCCTTCCTTGAGAATTTGTGTTAGTATTTTTGATAATATACTAATCTGCTGATCTTGGGAAGATCATGTGCAACATGTTGACAAAATGCGCTAACTACTAAAAGGAGCAACAACTATATGCTAAACCAACTAAATGTTTCTTGCTTTGAATTAAAAAGTGATATTTAGATTCATATTATATCTCATGAAGGTGTCAAGGTAGACCTAACAAGATTGAGGCCATGATGTTTGAATGATTCCCAAAACATTAAAAATCTTAGAGTATTTTTTGGTTTAATGATTACTACATAGAGTTTGTTCGGAACTATTGAAGAATAGAAGTACCTTTAACTAACTAAGAAGGATGCATTTTCATGGGCTCGAGAGACAACTAAAGCTTTGAATAAATTAAAGAGGTGATGTGTAACTCCTGTCTTGACCACCAAACTACAAAAACCTTTATTGTGGAATGTGATGCCTGAGAAATGGAATTGGTGTTCTAATGCAAGAAGGAGGAATACGGCAGGAGGAATTAGACCCTATCAGGAGAATTACACAAAACCCATTTATAGGAAAGAAATGATGGCAATACTACATGCATTGAAAAATAGGCGTCCTTACCTAATGGGTAAGGACACTTCAAGGTCCATGAGGATCATGATAGTCTTTAAATACTTCTTGGAGCGGGCCTTTATCTTGAGAAGAACAATAAAAATGGGTAACCAAGATATTGGGCTATGATTTTGAAATCATCTATAAAAAGGAAGAAAAAAATGTTAGCCAGATGCACTCTGAAAGGATGAAGATTTTGGGGCCTTTCTTTGTGCTATCTCGATCACATCCAACCAGATTGGATATAATAATAGAAGCAAGGGAATGAATGGAAAAATGTGAAAAAGTGTGGACTCTCAAGATTTCAAGGTTAGTTTCAGACATGCATTTACATGGAAAAAATGATTCACTGGGCCTGAATCGCTTATATTTAGCAGAAATCTATCAAACAAAAGGGACTATTGGAGTTGCACACCTCTCAAGTAGGAAGGCACTCAGGATTTTCGAAAACCTACCATGCAGTCAAGGGACTTTTGGGATGGCCTTAAAACTAATGTTCAAGGTTTGTAAGAATGTGTGGTTTGCCAGCAAAATAAAATTAGGCTCAGTAGACCCCGAGTCTTTACAACCATTATCCATCCCAGTCTTTGGGAGGAAGTTTCATGGATTTCATCAGGTTACCAAAGTGGAAGGAAAGAGTGTCATCATGGTGATTGTTGATAGGCGGAAGGCCAAGTATGCACACTTTGTGCACTCTCTCTCATCCTTCAAAGCTAGTATAGTTGCACCACATTCATGGATTGATTCAAAGCTACATGGAAGCCCAAAGATTGTATGAGTGGCAGTCCATATTCCTTTGGACATTTGGACATAATTATTTTCTTGTTTGGGTACTCAATTGGCTCATAGCTCATCCTATCATCCTCAATCGATGGACAAACTAAGATAGTGAACAAATGTATAGAGGATACCTTACGTTTGTTTTTGTCTCAATAAACAAAACACAATGTATGGTTCAAATGGTGGCTGAATGGTGGTATAACACTTCCTTTCACCTTGCAACAAAAATGGCCACCATTTATGGCACTATGGATACCACCCTCCTTCCATCACTTCTTATCTAAAAGAAAATCTAAGGTTCAAGCGTTGGAAGATCGCATTGAGAATCAACAACAAATTCTCAAATCTTAAAGGACAACGACCATGGCATAATTGCATGAAACAACAAGAGATCAACATCGTAGTGAAAGAAGTTTTTTGAAGTAGAGAGTTGGGTATTTTTAAGACTACAAACACAAGCGGATGTGGCTCAAGCAATCCAAGAAGGATAAGAAATTATGACCAAAGTACTATGGCCGCATATAAGGTGTTGCAAAGATTGGTACTATGGCATACAGGTGGTGTTGCCATCTCCTTGAGAGTACACCCAGTTTTCATGTTTCATGCTTAAAGAGGTTATAGGGGACAATATCGGTTCAAACTATATTTCCAGAACTTGTGAGGAAGGAAAAATCATATTGGATCTGGAATCCATCACTAACACAAGAAATCACCAACTGAGGAATAGATCCATTTTGAGTATCTCATTAATGGAAACTACCGGCTAAAGATTCCACTTGGGAAGATGGTCTTTTATACAGAAGCATCGGAGTTACTCAAGCATTGCGGACAACTCTTGTCTCGAGGGGAGGGGCATATTAATCCTAATATTGGCTCATTACATAGTGGGGCATATTAGATTAGTAATGTTATTTATTTATATGGCTTTAGGCCATTAAACCTCCTAGTCTCCCTATATATACCAAGGAGACATTTTTCATTTGAATCATCTTGGACTTGAACATTTAAATTAGGGCAAAGGAGGTTGCCCCATCAAAGAGACATTATCCGAAATTATCTCTTTTCAAGGCGTTGAGTGCCTACGAGAGTTTTTTCTATGCTATATTGATGTTTGGTTCTTAACATCTATATATTTTATGGATAAAATAGAATGGTGCTACAATTCATCACTCCATGTTTGTACATTACACAGATCTAGATGTTTGGTTCTTAACATCGACATTTTCATTTTGAATCATCTTGGACTTGAACATTTAAGTGGGGTAAAAGGAGGTTGCCCCATCAAAGAGGCTTATTATCTGAAATTATCTCTTTTTCAAGGCGTTGAGTACTTTTCCTGAGGTTTTTCTATGCTATATTGATGTTTGGTTCTTAACATCTATATATTTTATGGATAAGAGGCAGTGGTGCCTACATAATTCATCACTCCATGTTTGTACATTACACAGATCTAGATGTTTGGTTCTTAACATCTATATATTTTATGGATAAGAGGGAGTGGTGCCTACATAATTCATCACTCCATGTTTGTACATTACACAGATCACACATATGTCGGAGGAGGAATTAATTGAGAAGAGACTTATGGAGCTACAAGAACTCAAGGAGACCAAATTTCTAGTAGACTTCCATCAGTCACTTGAAAAAGAAAGACAAAAATCTTGGCATGACATACATAATAAGACTAAGGTATCTACACAAGGAGACAATGTTCTACTCTATGATAGTCAGTACCAGAAGCATCCTAGCAATTTGCGCATGCATTGGTTGGGACCATTTATAATTACGGAGATTCGACCCTCAGGAGTAGTTAGACTCATGCAACTTGATGGTATATTGTGGCCAGGTTGGGTGAATGGTTCTTTCATAAAACCCTATATGTCTCAAAACTAAGAAAAAGGGATTGTTTCTCTAGTCTGAAGGAGCATGTACAATAGTTAGATTTGAGTTTTCTGAAATTTTTGTAAATTCAGTTAATAAAGTCAATGTGCGCAATGTTGCATAGTGACACATAGTTCATTTTTTTGTTTAAGTGTTGTTTGATATAGAACTAATGACTCAACAGGGTATCAGCCAAAGCGTAAAATAAACTATTAATGACATTCATTAATATGAAGGGGACTCCCTTTCTAGTCGGAGGGAGAACAAATTTGAATACGATCTGAGTCCATGTGACCACATGAACCCAGTGTAGTCACAGCCTTTATTTCCATTATGATACCCTGTATAAGCCATAAAGTTTTGATACACGAAGATGCCATCGGTATTCGCGTCAAGATTCACATCCATTAGATGAAAATGTCTAAAATCAGCCACGTCCCTATCCAACTCGCCCAAGTAAATGTCAGGATCGTCTGATATAATTTAACCCGTTCAACCATCCCATCGGAAAACTTAGATCCAGTTGCGTCCATGCAGTCATGATGAAATGCAGTTATTGCTAAACTTGCCCGCTAAGCCAAGTATAATCCTCTAAGAATTAACCATAACACCCATCATTTTCAAAAGATCTTTGTAAATTCCAAATTCTGCAAAGCGAGCCAACCTATGCAATTTTTAAACCCATAGTCGTGACCCTAGTCCTTAGCTTACCGCAGAAGTTGTGATAAATCAGAATCCACAATGCTGAGAGCCACAAGAAGATGAAGTGTCATGTATAAATATGTAGTACCATACGATCCCTACGACCCTTGAGTCGAGGTCATGGGTGATCTCAAAGGGAAGGTGGAGTAGGTTAAGCAACTCGAAATTGACTTAATAGATCTAGTTTTGTTCCCCCAGATGAACATAGATGTCTTATGGAATATGGCTATGGAAAAGTTGGGAGGCATGCAATTCGTCCCAAAACCAGAATTTTTCAACTTATTTAACTTGACCATCATGAACGTTAGATACCTACCAGTATTAGGCACCATTGGAGAGGTTGTGCGATGCACAAAATTTCTGATCAAAAGAGTGCATGACCAAAGTCTCTGGTTGGATAGGTGGTATCCAATCCATGATGAAGACATCCATCAACTTACTGGACTGTCCTTCAAAGGAGAATATGTGTCGAAAAGATTCCAGGATCTGGGTAAGAACGACAAAAAGAAACGAGAGTTCAGCATGTATGAAAAATTCAACACAAAGAGGGGGGGAAGAACAACAATAATCGACCCCATACTACCAGAAATATTCAGGATGGGTTGTTACATCATAGCCGACAAGGTTATGAGATCATACTACAAGGTAAAATTCACGCTAGATGCACTATCGGTAGCATACTTTTGCACCAACAACGTTGTGTTCAACTGGTGTAGTTACTTGTTGGAGGAACTATTAGTGGCATGCAAAGAAGCACAAGAGAAGGGAGGATACTTCACCTATGGTTATCTGTTGATGGAATTTTCAATGTTCAAATGGAATCCACCTATGGGAATACCATCGATGCTACTTGACAAAGGGTGCATGGCGAAGATGTTTGAACCTTGACAGTCCAGGACAGATTCTGAGAATGCATCCTTCAACACTGCAGTGTTTTCTAAGTGGTAAAATGGCTTGATAGACACAATGCAGAGGTTGCGCATTCCGCAGGAACTCCTCAACTGAAGAACAAGAAACAATACCTTCAGCATGAACCAACATCATACGTTTGTATGTCCAAGGCATGTTAGCAGGGAATATTTCCATACAAGGATGATGTCACTCTACCTGGACGAGGAGTCCATTGACAAAGAAGTAATGTCATGGCCAGGAGTTAAAATAAACCCGTGCAAGTCAAGCATGCATTATGTTCTTCTTGCAAAGCAGCTGAAGAAGAAAGGGAAATAAGAAGGGGTAGGACCGAGCTCAGTCCCAGAGCCGCAGAAATAATAATCTCTGGCACAATCAGACTCTGAGGAGGAAGACGAGACATATCCATTAGAGCGTAACAAAATAAATCTACCAGTCCTCCATCGACTTCTAGATAACATCATGTTGATAGGTGAGGATGTCGAAAAGATATTGAGTGATGTGTTCATTACTGAACCAATGGTGAATAATCCTAGAACCGGGGTCTCACCGAATAAACATCTGAACCCCCAACCCATTGCATCAATTGTCCCTCGCACCCACACAACGGTTGGAGCAAGCCCCATCATCCACATTCAGGATGACACTGAGCCTAAAACATTTCCATCTGCAATAATCATTGAGCACCCTCTGTCATCACCATAACCCCAGACGCTACCCCGCGAAACCACTAGTCGACCCCAAACCCCAAACCCAGAGCCGATGTAGCTTGACAATCCAGAGAAAGTGGAGAGAGAACTCCCAGAAACAACCCAAGAGTTTCCCAAGACAAGACCAAAATTTTATGGTCCAAACCTCTAAGTACTAGAGCAGAGCATGTAACTGACTAATTCAAACCAAGACATCTAGGACCAATGGATTGTGCCTCCTGTGCAAGTAAGGGACACCCAAACTATGGAGGAGCCACAACCCCAAAGAAACCAGCACATCCCCTCACCGGCCAAGGTCGAGGGCACCCAAGAAAGCACAACGTGGGAAGTAGGTGCACCAAAAGGGCAGGAGATACCAGAGGTTCAGAAGGAACCATTATCAACACCTAGGTAGAGCGTGACATCTGTGTGATAATAGATGGAGTGGGTTCTCCATAACCATTAGCATTATGTAGAGTTGATGCAACTATGCATAGCTAGGACAGAGGTATTGAGACTCTTTCCCTCAGTGCTAAGAGTGAGGATCACACCAAGACCATCAATAGAGGAATATGTAGAGACCCACTATGAGAATTCAATGGCCAATGGACTTCCACTGCAGGCATGAGAACCTAGAGATGCAACCCCTTCTTTTGCTGACCTGGTATAGTGGCCAATGATGCACTTATTTGGACTAATCATAGAATCAACTGATCAATTAGAAAAAAGGATCCATCAGGTCGAGAGATATGTTGAGGTCTCAATGGAGGAAGCAGTCCTTGCACAAGCATGAAAAACACAAGAAGCGCACACAAAAATACAGGTTGAGCACAGATTGGAAAGAGTGTGGGAAAAGAGTTTTGAAGCCTGGCTGGAGATTTGGAAGGTTTCACCCAAACTGCCCGAAGCTAGCGATGCAGGCGAGATAGAGCATCAAATAAAGCTTCTCCAAGGAGAATGGACACAACTTGCCACTTTCACTGAGAATCTGGAAGTACAGCTGCAACAAACTCAGCAAGAGGAAGAGTAGCAACATCAGAAGATGCAAGAGCAGATGAAAAAGATAGTACTGGAAGGAAACAATGCCTGAGAAACACTACACAAGTACACAATAGAAAGCACAAAGATATTCAGGGGAGTCAATGATTGTATGGGAATCATTGCTCTATGAAACCAGGTATTGGAGGAGGTGTGCACCAATATCTAGGTGTTGAATGAAGAAGTTTCAGCCACAATGGATCCGATGGAGCAACAAAAAAAATTCGACCAAATACAGAAGGTGGAAAATGAACTAAATTCCCTCTTTGAGGAATAGTCCATAGCAAATAAAGAGTTGCATGACTTCTGACCTATCATTCAGACAATATACATGCATATGAATAAATTTAATGCAACAACAAATTCCGAGTGGAACTTGTTGGTCACGTGCAAGCCAAAGGGGTGTAGTACAAAGGTGACCCAACATTTTGTTGTAGAGGCATCACTCCTTGCCAAGAAATGGCAGGATAAAGTTGGAAACTTTCAAGGAGTGAGGGAGCAAGCCTTGGAGTTGGTCCTAGAATTGGGCCCTCATTTGAAGAAGCAAAATAAGAGAAATCACAAATAGAAGAGAAGAAGGAAGAAGAATAGGAGGACAATGGAAAACAATAGATGCTCCTGGGATCCGCGAAATAACCAAGCACTTGACTCGAGGGCGCGTTAAGGGTTGTGGTCAGAGCCTGTTGGGCCCTTTGTTTATGGGATAAGGAATAGCACATGTTTTTACTGAATATGAGTTGCGAAATATTGAAAAGAAGCTGGAAAACAAAGAAAGAAAGAGTAACATAAATCAATTGCGAAAGACAACACAACACCAGCTAAGCAAAAATTGTTGCAACAAAACAATAAAGCATGCAAGTTGAGACATAAGACACAACCTATCTTATATATAGGGATGACCATGATTGTAAAAGGGTTAGCTATAGGTTCAGTTGAATTTTGATCGAGTTCAGCCTGATCTTTCCCTCTCTATTAGGTTGTTGTCAGCCAGGTCAAGAAAAGGGATGAGTCTGTAATGTAGTATGTATGCCTTTTACAAGTTAGATCTCTATGACCTAAGCCCAAATCTAAGAGTCTGTAATAGAGCACTATTGTATGGTTCTAAGATTGTAAATGAAGGAAGATTCCGAAGATAATATAAGAAGGACCTAAATTTCTAAATATTCTATGTCTTCTTGTGTTTTACTCATGCATTACAATATTTATTTATGGTTTATAAGTTCCCCATGATGGTTATGTTTTTAAATGATTTTCTACAACATAAGTAGGTTAATCAATTCTTTCACACATAAGATCTAGATATGTTTGATAGCTAGATGTCTTGTGCAAGATTAGAATGAGTCCTTAAGTTTTTTTGAATCCTCTTAAGTCTTTTCCTTACCCTTCCCTATCTATTTGTCTCAACAACGCTTTAGGTGAGACTTCTTCTCTTCGGAGGAGATGAAAATGCTAGCACTCTAGAATACTCAGTGAATTTTGTTGGTAACCTGAGAAGGACCTTGGTATCACCAAAATTGCACCAACACATTTCACAGGGAAAGGGCCTTTGAAATTAACTTTCATCTTGCACCAAATCCTGGGAGGAATGGCGAACATCATCCATGTCGAAGAAAAACAACCGAGGAAGAACTTATTCCATATATTTTTGATCAATTTGTTGGTAGTAGAGGAATTGCGATGGCTGGAAAAATACTGGGATTCATGTCTAATTTCAACCTATATCCCCAAGGACCCCAAAGTATATCTCTCTCTACCCACAAGGGAAACAACATCTCGCAACGTGGGGGAAAGAATGGAGGAGGTTGTAGGGAAAGGAAAGACAATATAAGGCTCATCATCCCAACATCCAGTTCCCCGTAAAAGAGACAGGATAAGGTTGATCAAAAATCCTGAGGAGACTCAAGCTCCCAATGAACCACACACCCAAACTGTTTCTGTTAATTTACTCGTGTGAGTTGTTTGGCTAGAACTTGTTGAAAGTTTAAGCCAGGGAATCAGTGAAAGATGGAGAAGGTCAAGAACTGAAAACATGGAGGTTCAAGATTCATCACAATAGGTGAAGCAAGTGCAACTCTCTATTGCCGAATTATACCAAGAGAACAGATAATTGAGAAAACATTTAGCATAAAATACTGTCAAAACAAAAGTGTCGTAGAGTTGAGAAGGTAATGAAAATTGGCTCAAACGATAGCTCATAGAAGCGCAAGACATGATCATTCAACTGCGCGAAGAACAGAGGATGTGAGAGGAAAGAATCGAGGAGAATGTCAAGGAATGTGTACTGACCATGGAAAATGTTCACGCGGATCTTTCCAGGGCTCAACCAAAGCTAAAAGGGAATGCGATCTAGCGAAGACAAGTGAATAATTTGAAAAGAAGAAAATGGTCTCTTAGGAAAATGCTTAGAGTATTAATATTACATGTGAGGCTAGAGGCATGATTGACCTGACCCCTTTTTTGTTGTTTTTAATGTGGCACATAATTTTTCTCCCCTCGTGTCTTGCTTCCTACTGAGAAACAAGGAGTCTGACGGTAGCCCACACGGTGGATATTCATCGCGTAGAGGTTGTAAACCCACATTTCGAGGAGGAAAAGCATAGGAGAAACACATGGTAGATTTGAAAGAGATGCGTCACCCCCCGACCTTATTCACCACTTGTCAAGCATAAGTGACAACCAATAGACACCTGCCACACAAACTCGCCACATGCATACCACAACTAGTGATCGCGCGGCATAAACCATAGCCCATTACACTAGGTGGTAGAGTTCTGAGAGTGTGCTATATCATTCAGGTAAGAAATCAAAGGAGAAACATCTATGTATCACCCCCTAATGATTGAATCTTACTAATTACCAAAAAATCATGATGAAGACATCAATTATGACATGATTGGGTGTAGTTGGGTTTTCAGTCTTAGTAAGTTCTATTCGAAAGGTCATATGGCAGAGAATAACCAATACCACAATTCTAGGAGTAGTAGTTTGAGGTGTGGGAGGCCAAGGGGTGAATGTTTTTCTATATATTCTATATTTTCAATGTAATCCAGGTTGGTTTCAAAAACTACTGTAGACAATATCCTATTGAATGTAATCTTTGAAACTGATTCAAATATAATGCATAAGTCTTGAGGCTTTGACGAAAATATTCTATTAGTGGTGGTTTGATGTATTGTGATCTCTCCTACGTGTGTACTTCATGTTTTCTATATATCTGTGTATTTACTATGTTTAAATTGGAATGCCTAATAAGTATATAATTCATTGCACGGTGCTTTAGACTTCACCATTTAAACTCCTATGTTTTATTCTAAGTAATTTAGAATTCATCTCCAATAGTGCTCTGAGTTTATTTATGTACTCTTTCTTTCTCCACACACAGTGATATTTGAAATGAAATACCATTGTATTCTTATCCTTTATCCTCTCAAATCTTCATTTACCAAGTCATTTATTTCTCTCACTTTCAGGAAGTTGACTCAATGGCCCAAGGTTTTTCATTTCCTTGCCAGCGAAACCATAAATATTTCACAAGCACAATAAACCTAGACGACAATTCAAAGTCATTATCTGTTAGAGACAAAGTCTCTAAGAGATCCCTCTCTAGGTTGGAAAGGATAGTTTCTAGTCTTAAATTTGGTCTGTAGGTTACCCCTGTCATTTGTTTTCTCAGCCGAACAAATTTACAGAGTACTAACATCTTGGCGTCATTGTTGAGGATGAAATTAAATAAAACTTTCCTTGGGAGAACAACTAAAGATAAAGTTTTTACCCCTGAGGGTAACAATAGGTCATACGTATATATTGGATGAAACCATTTTTAGCCTCGTGACTCCAATAAATAATACAAGTAACATAGAGTAGTAAGAATTAGAATTCCTGGCTCCAAAGAAAGTTTATACTAGAGCTAACCCTGATCCTGAACCTGTACCGCCCGTGTCTGACCCCAAAACAATTATGTGCAAAGTGAAGTAGCATATACTAGACCCATTTTATTACTTGGACATAAACCTATATTTACCTAAGGATGGAGTACAAATAATTGATGACCTTGACTTCGATACATTGTTTGAGAAAACTTTGTTCAGGTCTAAATCATAATACTACTTTGATGAAATAGTCTTCGACGAGAAAAAGTTTTGGTGTGTGGTACCGACTAAACCCCCGCGAGATGCTATAATCCTCACTCAGACCATCCAGCCAGTTCAAAAAACTCCTAGATTTATGGCCTCCAGATTCGCCCTCCTTTCCTTACCAACCCAACTACATGATTTTCCCCAGAACTATAATCAGAGGATCAAGTTATATGATGTCGAAGGAAATGCTTCTGCCCAAAAGAAGTTGGATTCGCTTGACAATTTGGTTCACCTGGAAGAGGTATATCATCAGGATTTGAAGATGATATTGTTCACACAAAGTCTCTCAGGGGAGGTTAGAAAGTGATTTAAGGCCCTTCAAGAAGCAAGCATCCTCGATTTTGCAGCGGTTGAAACATCATTTCTTTCTAGATGGGGCGATAACAAGAATCCTCTACAATTACTAACTCAGTATAACAATATAAAAATATCACCAAAGGAAATGATGAAATAATTTTCATCCAAATTCATGAAGGTTTATAACTCAATCCCCACAAAATTCAAACCACCTCACGGAGCTTCTTAACTTCGATACGTTGATTCCTTTAACAACAATGTTGCCTTACTGCTAAGAGAAAAAATATCTAATACTTTAGGCGCTATGATGAGCAACACAATTGAATTCGAAGTAAATATGATGGCGTCAGGAAAGATCAAACAAAATTTTGACATAAATGGGAAGAATCCCCAAGGGGGTGCGCAACCCTCTACGTCTCGATCATCAGAAGAAAATTTTGATTTGATGATGAATACTACGGAAAATCTTATGGAAAGGATGTCCATGGAGAACAATCCTTCCCCAAGGGAGAAAAATGATTTCCATCACATAAATCAAAACTTTAGAAGAGCTCCAGTCCTGTAGATTAGGAAAAGGGACCAGAGAGATCAAGGTGACCACCAGATAAGACCCCCTTTCCAAAACAACTATGCAAATGAATATTTTTATCAAATGATCCAACACCATATGAATTGTTGTGATGATACGAGTACATATGTGTTCCTAAAAAAGGGAGAACATGATCAATTCATGGATGTGAATGATGGTTTTATGTCAGATATTGAATATACACTGTCTTTAGAAACTGAAGAGTTCAGGAAGGGGTATCACAATGTAATCATGCAATTTCAAAAGAAATATAACCTCAAGAGTAGAAATACACCTTCAGAGCCTTCGAAGACAAGTCCCACAAAGGAACCCCAGACAGATAATCATTATTCAAGGAAGCCAAAGAAATGTAATTCAGCAAGGGACGTGACAGAGAAAGGAAAATCAAAGGAAGAGTCCATAAAGAAAGCATCGGTGACAAGTAAGGAAACAGGTGTCAAAGAGGTAGATAAATCTCCTCCTCCTTTTGATTTTGAGAATGAAATGGCCAAAATAAAAATCCATGTTCCTTTTAATGAGCTAATCAAGAAGGAAGAGTATAAAAACCATATCATTAATATGTTAAATATGTAAGAGGCTCCCGACACCCTGAACATCCAATATGACCACCCTGACATCTTATTTGGTCCATGCGTAGAAGAAACTGGCGATACTGATGACGTTTGTCCTTTCTATGTTAGTCTCAAAATTCATGACATGACTTTGCATAACACCATGTTGGATTTGGGTGCATCGCATAATCTCATGCAAAATGTGGTCATGGATGAGTTATGCTTGGATGTCACCAGACCTCATAAATATATTTTCTCTTTTGACTCTAGAAAGGTGAAATGTTTGGGTTTGATCAAAGACTTGGTCATGTCATTATCTCAAATTACATCAAAGAATTTGGTCATGGACATTGTGGTTTCCGACATTCCCCCAAAATTTCGCATGTTTTTATCCAGATCTTGGGCCATGAAATTAAAGGGAACCTTGCAGATGGACATGTCTTATGCTACCATCCCTATTTTCGACCAAGAAAGAAGACTGTATAGAGAGGTGTTGCTTAAGTACATGGTGTGTAGCGAAACCCAACCAAACAATCATCCTATCTACTCTATTGACACCGTAATTGGTTCCTCTATTTTTTATAATGACTTAAGTTTTGAAGAGGGGGAGTCATCAACTATCATGACTGTCACATATAAGATCGTGCATCAAGCATATGAATGTGCAAATCAGAGAAACTGCACGGAAAATTAAATGTGGAATATGAGCTTCGATGGAGCTATTAGAAAAGAAGGAACTGGAGCTAGTGTGTGGATCAATCCTCCCAAAGTGGGCTCAAATCTCTGCTCTTACAAACTACCCTTTGATTGTACAAATAACATGGCCGAGTATGAGGCACTAATCTTGGGTTTTAGAAATTTAAAGGAATTGAGCACTAAAAGGATAGCGGTGCATGGAGATTCTGAGCTCATCATAAATCAGGTAAAGGGCATATACCAGTCCACGCATCCCATATTAAGAGCATATAGAAATCTAGTGTTGGAACTCCTTGAAGAGTTCTCATAGTATAATTTGTCAGTGATCCCCAGGGGAAAATAAAATTGCATATTCCCTAGCCACCTCAGCTTTGGTGTTTAAAATTCCAATTATTCCCAATAGGAAGTATGAAATTAAAGTCAAACATAGGTCCGCAGTACCTGATAACATCTAATATTGGCAAGTGTTTGAATATGACAAACAGGTGGAGAGGTTCCTCCAAATGAGCGACAATTTCACTCATTTTAATATTGATGATGAGTTTTGTTGTGAAGAGGATGAATATGCGGTGACATGCAGTGACAATGAACCCTTTCAGAACTAGATAACTGGAAAGGATATAGTGAAACTAAAAAACAACATTATCCCCAAAGGTTTGGTCCCACTAGAAAAGTTGTTTGATGAAAATGATGTAGCCAAAAATCCTAGAATCACTTTGAATGATGAAGATATCGAGGATTGAAACATTGGTACTCAAGAGAATCCTAAGATAATCAGATTATCAAAGACACTTAGTCCGGAGATCAAGAAGAGATTTATCAGCCTCATGAAATATTACCTGACATTTTTGCATGGAGTTATGAACAATTGAACGTATATGACACTGGAGTAATTCTACATGTGATTCCCATCAAGGAAGATCAAAATAGTTTCAAGAAAAAGATGATACATATCAACCCTCTACTATTGTCGCTGACTGAGAAGGAGGAAAAGAAACTATTTGATGTCAAAATTATTGTTTCTTTGAGATTTTCAAAGTGAGTGGACAACCTTGTGCCTGTAAGGAAGAAGAGCAGTGAAATAAGGTTATGTGTGGAATTTCATAACCTGAAGAGAGTGTCCCTCAAAGACAACTACCTACTTCCCAATATGGACTACATCGTGTAGAAGGTAGTTGGATCCGAAAAAATTTCAATGTTCGACAATTTTTCTTGTTACAATCAGATCATGGTGCTCCCGGACGACCAGGAGAAGACAACCTTTACCACACTATGGGTTATGTTCATGTATGCAAAGATTCCTTTTGGGCTTATGAACGTTGGAGAAACTTTCCAAAGGGACATGAATATAGAATTTGCTGAGGAAAAATACAAGTTTATCGTGATTTACTTGGACGACATCATGGTGTTTTTTTATTTTGACAAACAATATCTTGAACATTTGAAGAAGGTTTTCCATATATGTAGAAAGTTTGGTATCTCATTAAATCTGAAAAAATTAAATTTCAGGATGCAAGAAGGAAATCTATTGGGAGACATCATCTCAAAGGAAGGCATAAATATAGACCCTAGTAGGGTGGAAGGGATTCTGAATATCAGCAGTCCTAGGAGAAAGAAATAGGTGCAGTCTTTCCTAGGAAAGGTGAATTTTCTAAGGTGAATTTTCTGAGGAAGTATGCCTAGGAAAGGTACTGAGCTAAAATGGACCCCTAAATCTAGGAAGTCATTTGAGGACATCAAAGTGGCACTGACCAAAGATCTAGTGTTATCCAACCCATATTTCACAATGGACTTTATCTTATTTTCCTTCACCTCGGATCACACCATTGTTGGCATCCTGTTACAGAAGGATGAGCATAATTTTGAAAATCCTATCTTCTATTTCAGTAGGACATTCAGAGAATCCCCACTAAATTATGATATCATGGAAAAACAAGTGTATGCCTTAGTGATGGTCCTCAAGGAATTCAGGAATTATATATTACATTATCCTGTCATTGCTTATGTGCCTAGCATTCAATCAAGGATATCTTGACTCAGCATGATCCTGAGGGGAGAAGGGGAAAATTGATTGCATTCATGGTAGAATATGACCTCAAAATCAAGCCTACAAAGATGATTAAGGGTCAGGGGCTTGAAACAATTATGGCATAGTCGAATTGTGATTTTTTGGGAATAAATTTCATCGTTGATCTATCGAAGAATCCATAAGAAGAAGAAGTCTCGCAAGTATCTCAGAAATTCATCGATTCACCTTGGTACACTGACATTATTTACATATTAATGAATTTGCGATCTCCTCCAAGCTTGAGAAAAAACAAGGCCAGATTTTTTAAATTGAATGTAGATAAGTTTTGCATCTTGGACAACACTTTGTATTGGAAGGATAGATAAGGGATCTTGTTGAATTGTTTGTTGGAAGAATACATAGAACGAGCTATCAAGGAGTTGCAGAAAGGGGAATGCGAGGGGAATCATTACTAGAATACCACCGTGCACAAAATCTTGAGGGCAGAATTTGATTGGCCTAGTATTTTTGTAGATGTATACAAGGAAGTTTCCAGTTGCCACAAATGACAAATATTCGATGTAGTGGCCAGTAAGAAAAAAATCAACAAGCCTAGTAAAAATCCTTACAATTACGCATAACATTTCTAACATAGAATTTCTGAATGCGTAAATAATTCATTAACTTCAAATAAGCATATAAATTTCAGCAGAATTTAACATTTAACATTTAACTACAACATAAAATAACTTAGCCATTTCACAAACAATTTACCTGGTTCTGATGCTAATTTTTGTCACCTTGCTGCCTTGCTGTTTCCTTCCTGCACTAGTACATATTGTAAAAATTCCGACGTTTCATTTGCGACGTTATGGACAAAATTGTCCATATTGTCGCAAAATAGAGGAAATTTATAAATAAAAAAATCATGTTGCCCGATAACGTCGGTCTTGCCACGTTGACGTCTCTCTTGCCACATTAACGTCGCTCTTGCCACGTTAACGTCGCTCTTGCCACATTTTCCACTGGAACGTCTCTCTTGCCACGTTTTCCACTTGAACGTCTCTCTTGCCACGTTAACGTCGCTCTTGCCACGTTAACGTTGCTCTTGCCACATTTTCCACTGGAACGTCTCTCTTGCCACGTTTTCCACTAGAACGTCTCTTTTTCCACGTTTGTGAAGATGTATGTCGCAATTGCGAAGTTTTGGAAACTAGGTTTTCCCCTCCAACGGTCACCTTAGTATGTTCACCAAGTCAAAATACCAACGGCCACTTAGGACTTTTTTACGTCGGAATTGCGATGTTACAAAATCTATAAATATGTTGCATTTGACGGATGTTGCGACAAGTTTGCTATAATAATGACGCTTCAAAAAGGGTTTGCGGGTCTTCTCGGTGAACAATAAATAGATATTTGTTTCAGTATAAGTCTGTGGGGAAGAATGTCAGAAAACATTAGAGCTGGGAAAAGAATTAAAGAGGGTGAAAAGGGTGACGGTAAATGTTATTGCCCTTGCAAAAATTGTTGTACTAGACGTCCCGAAAGAGTTTTAATAG
>SNQJ01S0157596.1:0-22123 GCA_010110895.2 Picea sitchensis
AATTTATGATACATCTAGAGAAGGGAGTGCATATTTTGAGTTCATTGGGAAGCCTAGTATAACCGAAGTAGGTTCAAGTAATCTTCATGAATATTCAAAAATTTCCATAGATGATTTCTAGCTATGTTCACATGCATATAGTTCATAAAATTTTGAGTTTGGTGAACAATTTAACATATAAATTTTCCAGCCACCATTTTCCCTAGATAGTTGTGAATTTTCATGTAAAAATCAAGTTGAAGATGACATTTTTCTTAAAGGAAATTTGGAGATGATATTTTTCTTAATGGAAATATTATGGGACATCAAAGTATGTATTCTAACGTAAACTACATAAATTTCCATCCTTCTTATATGGACCAACTAGCCATCACATGCACTCGACAATTTATTTTCAGATCTAAAAATGAACTTGTCTTTTTTTTTTTCTTAAGATAGTGTTGTAATGGAGAAGCCTGAAAAAATTCTCAAGGATAAATAAGAAAGTGATCCTATTTTTTATGATGTAATATATCCTCAAGAGAACTATTTCATCCCTATCCAACTTTGGTAAGAGGAGAGATGTATGGGTACATTCCATCTTAGGCATAGTCTATGTGTATTTGGTGGTCTCCATGATGGTACTTCAAATTTCAGCCTTATTTCCATGGATATTCCATATTATGTACATGTGACTTTTGATGTTTCCCTATTTTGGTTCATATCCAAACATAAGGGAAGTGTTTCCTATGTAAAAAAAGAGCTAGGGTGGCTCCATTGGTTGTATGATTACACCTAGCCTTTGTATTTTTCTCATGTAGGTAGGAGTAGGAGGAATAAGTCTTTAAAAGACATTAGAGTATAAGAATAAGCTCTCTATTATGAGAATTGTATTTCATGTACTTTAGCATTGTTGGTTTCATCCTTACTTGTAAAGCCAATTTTGATGAAGTTGTAATAAGTTTGTATATAGTGTTTGAGGATGAAACTCAGACCATCCCTCCACATGGCACTCTTCTATCATCCTTCTCACAGGTATGTCAAATATTCTCTGGTTCTCATGCACTCTTCTCTTAAGAGTACATGCCCCCAAGTAGGAGGCCGTTGATATCCCTTATATTGGCATGAGTGGTAAAGTGATCTTGTGTGTATTTATGGGGTGATTCTATCCTTCCAAAAGTTGGGATATTGGTGAAGTTTGCTTCAGTGGTACATATTTTTCTTCATCATGGTTATCCATCTTCTATTCATTTTCTCTTTGTGTTCATGTCCACTAGCATAGTGGTGTACTTTCCTAGCTTCTCTATCCATATTTCATCACATCTTATTATTTCACCTAGGTAATTTACTTGTCACAACTTATTATAACCTTTTTCTTAGGTGAAATCTATTTAACCCTTGCATTTCACCACAATTCACCATTTTCCCAAGAGATTTGTGTTGGAATATCAGTTTTCATTGATGTCAACTACAACAAACATAGCACCAGTCACAAGACTCAGGAGGGTAGCGCATCAGTTAACATGCAAAAAATATACACGGACGAGGAGTGTGTAGTTATTGAGACCTTGGAGATATCCTCATTACAGTAGGAATTATTAAATTCATTAGATCCATATCAAGAGCAAGCTCAACCATTAGGTTGAGGTAGAGCTAGAAGATGAGAGAGATAAGTCCCAACTGTCAGATCGAGAGAGATTAAAATTGCCAGATCAATATTTAGGGTATAACTAGAGCCGTAAGATTGAATTAATCGATCGCCATCCATTGATCGAAGCCAAGAAAAAGTATATAAATCTCAGGGACTCTAGAACTTTTCCCCTTCGACAATTATTGGAGACAAGGTAGAGGCATGAAATCCCAAAGTCGTGAAACCCTGAAATCCCGCCAACTGTTGGATAAAGGAGGAACTTTGGGTGAATTCTTGACCTTCTGATCGAGTATAGTGGAAGGAAAGGGTAAGCCACAAATTCCCAAAATACTAGAGTGTCGAAGCCCCGAAATAAATAAGGATCATCCATCTCAACACTTGATTAAGTCATAGTCGTTCGATTGAGCTAGTGGAAAGATAACGTAAGCAGAGGTGTTCAACGATGGTAAGCGGTCATCGTCACTTTATGACCACTTTGACAAGTATAACTCTAGAGGAGTTGAGAAACTTGAGATTTGTAATGTCGTGGAGTCCCAGAGTGTCGAAAGTCTTGAAATAAATAAGGACCATCCATCTCAACAACTGATTAATTCATGACCATTGATTTTGTTGAAGCCTCCAGATGAGCCAGGATTGTCCAGTCAACATGAGATTAAATATCAAACGTCCGATATACTAGTGGAGATAATATAATTACTTAAGTGAAGTGTACTTCGAGAATTACTACTCAAGAATAAATCAAGAAGGTTGAATTCTGGAGGACCTGGTTCCATCATCGGTCTCATGATAAGGTAAAATAGTTGATTAGAGGTGCCAAGGGCCTAGAAGCAAACAAGCCCATGGAAATTTTCGATCAAGGTCCCGTGTAGAATAATAAGGGAGAAAGAAACGTGCTAAGATCAACACTTAAGTGTATAAGCGCGTGGTTTTCATCCCATGGTCATTTGGAAAATTGGGTTGAAGAAAGCGCATGTGCAGATTTCAATTTATGTAACAATTTAAAGGACATGTGGAGTAAATTGACAAGATTAGCACCCAACCATTCGATGGCTGCTACAATATTATGTGCACATGAAGGGATAAATAAAATACAAAGGATTTGAAGTCTTTAAGTTAAATAAACTATTATTAGCATTATTTTTAAAATTAAAAGAAAAGGTGCAATGGTCAATTGTCAAAAGACACAATGGTTCAAATTCATACCTATTTGGAATACTATATAAAAAAAATTGTAATGGAAGAAAATTGTCTCAGTGGTCTACATCTAAAGATAAAAAGCATGTATAGATTCCAAGGAAGAAATATGAATATACTTATGAAATGAGGGTGGGAAGGAGGAGCAAGAAAGGATTAATATCCTTTGCTAATTAAAGTTTAAAACGTGGAGTTGGTTCTTCCTAGGGTTGGTGCCCTAAAACAAGGGAGTTGGTGCTTCCTAGGGTTGGAGCCATAAAACCAGGGTTGGTGCTTCCTAAGGTTGGTGCCCTAAAGCAATGAAGTTGATGATTCCTAGGGTTGGTGCCCTAAAACAAGGGGATTGTTGTCTCCTAGAGTTGGTGCTCTAAATCAATATTTATATAAAACCTGTAATTTGTAATTTAAGTTTATACTTATTGATGTTATTTACTGAAGTTTCTTGCTGATCAATAAAGTTAATAAATAACTATTTAGAATTTGATAAAATTTATTAATACTAATTCACCCCCCCCTCTCAGTATTAAACTACATTCCAATAATTTGTATCAAATCTGGTGCCTTCAACATAGTCTAATAACTATAAGGTAGATTCTACATAATCTAATGGATCATCAAGAGGGAATGTCTTCCACCAGAGAACCTTTATTCATAGGGAATGATTATGCACTTTGGAGTGTGAGGATGAAAGGCTGTATAATTTCCCTGGGTTGTGATATATGGGAATATGTAGAAGATGGGTACATTGCACCCGCTACTCCTCCCACATACACATATGGAATCAGGCTTTGCAATGACAATGCAAGAGAAACCAATGCCATCCTTGGAGTAATATCCAATCCTATATTTTTGAAAGTAATGCATTGTAGGTCACCAAAATAAATATGGGACAAACTAAAAGTCATATATGAAGGAGATAACAAGGTAAAAAGGGCCAAACTACAAACCTGCATAACACAATTTGAAAACCTGAAAAATGAAAGAAGAAGAGAAAATAGCATAATATCTTTAGAGAGTAGATGAAGTGGTCAACTCAATCAAACCATTAGGAGAAGACCTTAAATATAAACCCATTGTTCAAAATAACTTGAGATCACTACCCATGAGATATGATGCCATGATTTCTACTCTTGAAGAAAAACCAGATTTTGATAATCTCACAATGGATGAACTACATGGGATCCTCACAGTGTATGAGATGAGAAGAAGGCAAGAAAGACTAGTAAAGGAGAAACAACCATCAAAGAATCAAAATCAAAGAATAAACATGATTAGGTGTCTAATGAAGATCATTCAGATATATTTGATGAATAAATATCTAACTTCATGAAGAAACTCAAGAAAGGAACTAGTATATACAAAGAAAATTTTCCTCTAATATGCTTTAATTGTGGAAATATTGGACATTTTTCTTCCAAATGTCCCTTTCCAAAACAATAAGAAAGTGATGATGAAAAAACTCTCAAAGAACAGAAGAAAATACAAACCAAAGACAAAAGGAAGGTCTAAAAAAAGAAGAATGCCTTTTACACTGAAGAGAAAAACAAGTCATCTTAAGGAAGTGAAGATGAAGAAGGATCTGAGCATCTATTTATGGGCATATAAACCCAAGGTAATCACATTAAAAATAACTTTGATATTGAAGAAGAAAACTATTAGGTTACACTATTAGGTTGAAGGAGAAGTAGACCTTGACGCAGAGCTTATCAGTGCCCCGGATGAACTCAAAAAGTATAAAAATAAGAACAAGTTGTTAAGATGACAACTTCTACAATTTGAGCAAGCACAACAAACAAGAGAAAAGGAATTTTCAAAATCATAAAATAATCAGATCAAATCATCATTGAATTGAAAACTCGGCTTCATGAATTGAAAAGAAATAAAGAAATATTGAATGAACAATTCAAGGAAAAACAACAAGTTTGTAAAAGTTTAGAGGATGAAATTAGTCAGTTGAAAGGAGAACTAGAAAGAGGAAGTCACTAGTCAAAGTTTGAGAACAATTTAAAGATTTTGAATGATATTCTTAACAACCAAAGATCAACAATGATAACACATGATTGGGATATGATCAAAATTCAACCTCTACTGGACAAAAAATAGATAAAAACTCAATCATCTATGCAGATGCTCTTATAAGGCCCTAAAAAAGAGAAGATAACAAGATGAAGATGGAATCCTTAAACACTCTTTTTAATAAACAAACACCTCCTCCAAAAGAAAAAAGAAATAAAGTAATCAAAAGAAATCTTCCTAATAGATATCAACATATGTTTCTTGGATATTTCTATTCATGCAACAACTTTGGACACAAAGGAGTACATTGTAAAGCATATAAAAAATACAAACCAAGAAATGTCCAAAGATATAAGAATAATATAGAAAAAATAAAGTATAATTCATTCTATCTTTTACAAAAGTACAATGTTGAATGCCACTAGTGCAACAACTATGGCCATAAAACCAATGAATGTAGATTACCAATGCAATATTTGAAGATAAACAACCCTAACAAACAAGATAAGAAGATTTGGAAAGAAAATAATATAGAAGAAAAAGTAATAGAATGTAAAGTGGCCCTATATGCAAAGAAAAAAAACGTGTCAGTGGTATATTGATAGTGGATGCTCAAAACATATGATAGTAGATAAAGGAAAATTTATCACTCTAACAAAGAAGGATGAAGGTAAAGTCACTTTTGGAGATAATGTATCTGCCAAAATACTAGGAAAAGGCACAGTTTCTTTGGGAAACAAAAACAACAAAGACGAAAATGTGTTGCTAGTATAAAAATTAAAACCTAATCTACTCAGTGTAAGCCAAACCTGTGATCAAGGACATATACTCATTTTTTAATCCCAAAAATATGAAATAAGAGAAGAAGGATCAAGAAAATTAGTTGCTATTGCACCAAAAACCTCAAGAATGATGTATATCTTCGATATTGAGGAATAATAAGAATTCCATGTGAGTCAAGTAGATGAAAGATGGCTATGGCACAGAAGGATCGGACACTTGGGCTTTGATAACTTGATCAAAGCTAGTAAAAATGGAGCTGTAAAATAAATGCCAAAATTGATCAAGCCCTCAGGTCCTATTTGCAAACATTGTCAATTAGGGAGGAAAACAATAATCAAATTCAATAAAAAAGAGCATTCTACATCAAAACCCTTGGAGATTGTGCACACTGATCTCTATTGGCCTTATAGGACTACATGCATACAAGGGGAACACTAATTCATGTTGATCATTGATTACTACACGAGGATGACCTCGGTATATTTTCTCAAAGAAAAATCAGAGGCATTTGAAATTTTTTAAAGCATTCAAGACTTATGTAGAGAATGAAACAGATATCAAAAGCAAATGTTTAAGATTAGATAATGGAGGGGAATTCACCTCTAAAGAATTCAATAAGTTTTGTGAAGATCACGGAATCAAGAGACAATTCTCAACTCTAAGAAATCCTCAAAAAAATGGATTTGTTGAGAGGAAAAACAAAACTATTCAAGAGGATGCAAGAAATATGTTGAATGAATCCAAGCTTCTAGACACATTTTGGAGAGATGCAATATATACAACATTCCACATACTTAACCGAGCACAAATTAGAGCTAACCATGAGAAAATACCTTATGAATTGTGGTTTTGAAGACCAACGTCTCTAAAACATTTCAGAGTCTTTGGAAGTAAGTGTTACATCAAGAGGGATGAATATAATTAGGGAAATTTGACTCTATATCAGATGAAGGTATATTTATGGGATAATCACCTAACAAAAAGGCATACAAGTGCTATAACCTAAGTTTTCACAAAATAGTGGAAAGTGAAAATGTAAAAATAGATGATCTAAAATAGAGAAAAATAAAATCTCAAGATGAATAAAAAATTGATGAATGGAGAAGAACTAGTGATGATGAAGAAGATATTGAAGAAATATAAGAGAATGAACCACAAACCGACGAAGAGAAGGATGAGGAAGAAACACCCTTACCAAAAGCACCATGAAAAAGAGTTCAAAAGAATCACCTTGAAAATCAAATTATAGGGGATAAAGAAGTCGGAGTAGAAACTAGAAGGAAACTTAGATTTGATTTTGAACAGGTAATTCTTTCAGTAATAGAACCCAATTTTGCAGAATCCAGCAAGAGTGAATATTGGATAAAAACAATGAACAAGGAACTTGATCAAATTGAGAAAAATCATACATGGGAACATGTCCCTAGACCAAAAGACAAGAATGTGGTAGGAACCAAGTGGATATTCAGAAACAAACTCAATGAAAATGGACAGATCATAAAGAACAATTTTGTATTAGTATGCAAAGGATATGGCCAAGTGGAAGGTATTGACTTTGAAGAGACTTTTTCCCCAGTAGAAAGACTAGAGGCCATCAAAATGTTCCTAGCATTTGCCTACTTCAGAAACTTCAAAATTTATCAAATGGATGTCAAGTCAACATTCCTGAATGGAACATTAGAAGAAGAAGTATATATTGAGCAACCAAAAGGATTCATATTAACAAAAAATTAGGACTATGTGTGCAAACTAAAGAAGGATCTGTATGGTCTTAAAGAAGCCCCTAGAGCATGGTTCTCAAGAATTGATCAGTGTCTGCAAAAACAAGGATATAAGAGAGGGACTACTGACATCAACCTGTATATCAAAATTGAGGATCAAGATATAATTGTTGTGGTGGTATATGTATATGACATCATATTTGGAAGTAATCTTATTATACTAAGAAAACGTTCCCTATAGAAATGCATAAAGATTTTGAAATGTCTATGCTAGGAGAACTAACGTTCTTCCTAGGTTTACAAGGAAATAAAAAAGATAAAGGAATATTCATTTTCCAAACTAAATATATCAAAGAAATGCTAAAGAAATTCCAAATGGAAGACAGTAAACCCATGTGCACTCCCATGGTCACAGGATGCAAACTAAGCCTAGATGATGATTGACCAAGACTATACCAAACCATGTACAAATCAATGGTTGGTAGCCTATTATATGCAACAAAAACAAGAACATATATATTGCAGGTTGTAGGAGTAGTAGGTAGATTTCTATCCACACCTAAAACAAATCACATGAAGGAAGTAAAAAGGATGTCCAGATATCTTAAAGGAACCCTGGAGTTTGGTTTATGGTTTCCAAAAACAAAATATTTTACATTGACTGCATATACTGATGTAGATTGGGCTGGTAATGTAGATGAAAAGAAAAGTACTAGTGGACGAGCATTCTACCTGGTAAAATTTTTGGTATCATGGTTAAATAAAAAGAAGACATCTATATATCACTATCTACAACAAAAGCATAGTACATTGTTGTTGCATCTTGCCACACACAAGTAATTTGTATGAAACATACCCTAGAAGATGTACAAGTGAAATATGATCATCCAATCAATATTAACTGTGACAACAACAGTGCTATAAATATCTCTAAGAATACTATTATGCATTCTAAAACCAAACATATCCCAATTAAATACCATTTTATGAGAGATCAAGTTTCTCAAAAGGTAGACAAAGTGGAATATATTGATACTAAAGAGAAAATTGTAGACATATTCACAAAAAGCTACCAAGAAGTACTTATGAAAATCTTAGATAGAAATTTGGGATTAATTCCCATACCTCATAAAAACTACAAAATAAGAAGAAGAATCACATGGACAAGGGGAGCATCACCTCAGGGGGAGAAAACAAAGATCCCTTTTGTCATTGTTGTCAAAGGGGGAGGATTAACAATAAAACCCAGTTAGAAACTCAATTAAAATAAGGGGTTCTTACTGTGTTTCCATCAATGCCAAAGGGGGAGATTGTTGGAATATTGATTGTCATTGATGTCAATTGCAACAAAGAGAGCACACAGCACAAGGTTAAGGAGGGAAGCACATCAGTTAACGTGAAAAAAATATACACGTAGTAGGAGGGTGTAGTTATTGAGACCTTGGATAGATCCTCATTATAGTCAGAAGTATTACAGTCGTTATATCCATATCGAGAGAAAGCTCAACTGTTAGGTCAAGGTAGAGCCAGAAGATGAGAGAGATAATCCCAATCTTCATATCGAGAGAGATTAAAACCGTCAGATCTATATTTCGGGTATGTTGTCACAAGAGTTGGTTCTAGGCTGTAATAGAACCAAGCCTTAGAAGATTTTAAATGAAAAAATAAATTATCACTTAGAACTTGATTTGGGTTGCATGCAAGTAAATTCCGAGATAACCACAAACCACTTTTGATTAGAAACTGCCCCTTCCAACCCGAGAGGGATCTCTTGAATATATGTCATGATAGGATATCCAATAAGATTAACAACGGGTGTATCTGTGGGTAACGGGAAGTTTTTAGGTTTTTAGGGTTAATGGGTTGGACCGGTAGGTAGTCCATTGGGCATGGAGTCAAATGATCAGGCAAATAGAAAGAGTGTTTCGACAATGGAAATTCATGGAGCAGAGGCGAGATAGAATCTGATTACAAAGAGAAGGATTTATAAAAGGATGGCAACAGAATAAATAGAAAACATATCAATACACAAGGATCACTTAGCGATGAGTGAATTCCAAGCACAAATCAGTGGAAAGAGATTGTTGGGACAAAGCATCTAGCAAATGACGAATTCTAAACCTTGATCTCTGCAAGAAAAAACCTATAACCATTATGCAACAGAGCATCTAAGAGAGGATGAATTCTATTACAAAATAGTTACAAATCGAGAAGAAAAGATAGATGCAGTGATATTTAAACTAAGAAAGTGGACAAACTCTGCAAGCAACATCACAAGAATCTCTGATATGGATAAAACATGATTCTGCAATCTTATATTAAACTGAAAATGAAAGCTACAGCCCAGGAGTACCACTCCTGTGTGTCTTTCCCCTTCTTATATTTTACAAATATTCCGCATATATGTATTGAGGTCGAAATCCTATCTAACCTAAAAGATAACAACAGTTACAACCAATTCTTGAAACTTTCTTCCATAGAAAATGGGCCAAACTGCTGAACAATAGGGTTGCGGTTATGGATCTGTATCTCTCAAATCGAGAAATATGTGTATAAACTAAAAGAGGATTTTGTGAATCTATTTATTCTGAGAAAAAACCTCTCTCAGTTTCCTAATATCCTATTTCATTTGCCCCAAATCTACATTTAACAAACATGTTTCAAAACGAGAAAATATGAAATCCAAAAATTAGGGCTCATAGATGGATTTGATTCTCCCAATCTGTGACACCTGTAGGAAAACTGAGAGAGGCTAATGATCTCTGATATGTTAGGCACAAAATCCTCCAACAGTGTCTCAAAATTATATTCCAGTCGCTCAGAATCCTCATTTGAAAATGATGACTCAGCACAATAAAAAACGCCACATTTCTGTAAACGAACCTCATCTTGTCTTCAGAATTTCATTACAGTGGTGCCAAATCCCCGAAATAGATTTCATATTTTTCATTGCACTCTTTCGGGCCTTCGGGTTTCGGGTATCATGTACTCAAGAGTTATGACATGAAAGGAATCCCGAATCGTGAAATCACGATGGGATTAATTAGGCGATAATCATTTGTCTTAACCTCTTAATTAATCACGATTAGCGATTAATATTTAAACTTTCATGGATTTAAGTGTTAGGACTTCGATAATACTTGACGCAAGAAATCCTGAATTGCGAAATTGCGAAGGGATTGATTAACAATTAAAACACTTAATATTTATTTGACCTAGCTTACCCTTTAATACTTTAGTGAATTCGGGGATCAAGGCTGTAGTTATTTAGATATCTACATTGGCCAAATCCTAGATGGAAAAAAGCCTGGACTCTTGAGATTTTTCTCCATGTGGCTTAATGCTTAGTGTATGTGGTCGTTCCACTGCCAATGCTTCCCTTCATTCTCCTAAGTGACCGAAATCCAAAATTTCAATATTTGTTACAATAGAGGCTCCATCTAGGGATGGTGCTTTCCTGCAAAGCGCCAAGAACAGTAGACCATGTGCCTTCATCCATTGGGCGACCTGAAATCATCCTTATAAAACTCTGAACTCTATCGCTTTACTTGCACCTTTCCGAAACAAAAAACCGCTTATGCATTCATTGGGCTATGGAGTCGTAATTCTTTAAACAAAACCATACTGGATTCCAAACTAAATCGGAAACATACTGAAAACCACTGTTGTACTCTAGTACTCAAAGTCAAGATTATTTATATACATCACCTACTCTAAACGATATCACTACTTTGTTCAAGTATAGAAAAACTTCCAAATCAACCAAGCGAGTATCCGACTAAGAAACTTAATTATACTTCCATCTTTGAGCAAAAGGATGACAGGAGCAACTACAAATTTCAAAACATGCCCTGGGAGCAGGTACTTACAGTTTTGAAATTCAGACTTCAAGAAGTTGGAAATAAAAAATTCAGTCCCCCATTTTGAATCCATATAAACTGCTACTGGATCGTACAAGGGAAGATATATACCACTTTCACAATTAATCCATACTTCCTCCTATTGAGCAAGTTGTCTGAAATGTTTTTGCGCACTTTGTCCACTGCTGATTTTTTCTTCCATTGGTGCAAAAATGTCGCATTGAAACTTACTGGTTTGTTGCTCAATGGATGTTAAACAGGGAGGAGAGATCAATTGTTTCAATAACCCCTCCTTATATCCTTCAACTGTTGTCCAAATATCTTCTTGGTAGCTTTGATACATAGGTTGATATCTTTCATGATGTTGTTGATTATTTTCCTGTTGAAGCAAAGTTTCTTGCTGCTCAACATATTTAGAAACACTTTCATCACATTCATCAAACAAAGGAGGACTGTTGTAAATTTTCGTGTCTGATGAAAAATAAATCTTCTCTTCTTGTTCTTCTAGATATTCATCATAAACAGGTTCATCAGATAACTCAGGAGTGTCATCAGTCAGAAAAATGCTAGGAATATCAACTGTGAAGCTATCTATCTCAGATCCACACTCCTCTAAATCATAGTCTAAAACATCTTCGAACAACAAACATTCTTCAAGGTTATTAAACATGACAACCCTATCTTCTTCATGAAACAAAACAGTGTCTACAAGATGATCCTCTGGCCAGAAATCATCATCATAAATTGGTTTACTAACTTCCTCTAAAGTTCCATGGCTGTCATGATTTAAACTTAGTTTTCATTTTCAGTAATAGAATAAGTTTCACTCACATGTTCAGAACTATGTGAATGCTGCAAATATATGTAAGTAGGGGTTGCAACATGACTGTTCATGAGCAGATCTATCTCGTCTTTTGTTAAAGGAAGAGGTGGTCTATGCAATTTTTGGATCAAGCAACTATTGTTTTCTTTCTCTTCTGCATGTTGACCATGATGATGAATACCTTCTTCTTGAAAGTGATCACAAGAGCTATCATATCCTACTTTTTTATCAACCAAATATTCTTCATACTGATTATCTTCATCGACTTGAGAAATTTCTGATATTCCTTCCTCCTCTTCAAGAAGATGTGTTCGATCTATTTGTCTTATGAATTTTATATTACAACAATCTTCAAAATGTATTTCAGCTAAATAGATTATTTTACAATGCTGATGAAAAAGTATGTGAAAATATTTCAATGAAAGAATATTTGAAGGAGGTAATTATTTATACCAGAGTCTAGCATCTCTTTCCAACGAAAACATAAACATTTTCATGAGGACAACTTCATGATGTATATTTAATTCATCCATGAGCTTGTGGAATTCAAGCAAGTGTTGGGCGGGATTGTCGTCTACATATTCTCCAAATTTAGAAAGGACATCTTCCCAAACTTTAATGTCTGGAACAGTGTTTGGAAAACCATAAAAAAATTTAAAATCCATAGGAGCAAACCTTGCAGCAATCCGAGCAGCGAACGAAATTGACATTTTGAGACTGGTGGAGTCGCCAGGTGAATGATCACAACCAATTGAATGCATATCCCTTGTTCACCATCAAGGAATAGATCTAATTTTTTTTTCGTATCCCAGGGAAGATAGTTTTGTTCCTCCATCCCCGGAAATGGCGCCAAAAAATGTTGTTGCAAGAGTTGGTTCTAGGTTGTAATAGAACCAAGCCTTAGCACATTTTAAATGAAAAAATAAATTATCACTCAGAACTTGATTTGGGTTGCATGCAGGTAAATTCTGAGATAACCACAAACCACTTTTGATTAGAATCTTTTGCTTCCAACTCGAGAGGGATCTCTCGAATATATTTCATGATAGGATATTAAATAAGCTTAACAATGGGCATATCTATGGGTAACAAGAAGCTTTTAGGTTTTCAGGGTTAATGGGTTGGATCGGGAGGTAGTCCATTGGGCATGGAGTCAAATGATCAGAGAAATAGCAAGAGTGTTTTGGCAATGGAAATCCATGGAGAAGAGGCGAGATAAAAGATGATTACAAAGAAAAGGATTTATAAAAGTATGGTAGCAGAATAAAAAGAAAACATATCAATACATAAGGAGCACTTAGCGATGAGTGAATTCCAAGCACAAATTAGTGGAAAGAGATTGTTGGGACATAGCATCTAGCAAATGACGAATTCCAAACCTTGATCTCTGCAAGAAAAAACCTGTAACCATTCTGCAACAGAGAATCTATGAGAGGATGAATTCTATTACAAAATAGTTACAAATCGAAAATAAAATATAGATGCAATGATATTGAAACTAAGAAAAAGGACAAACTCTGCAAGCAACATCACAAGAATCTCTGATATGGATAAAACATGCTTCTGCAATCTTATATTAAACTGAAAATGAAAGATACATCCCAAGAGTACCACTCCTGTGTGTCTTTCCCCTTCTTATATTTTACAAATATGCTGCATATATGTATTGAGGTCGAAATCCTCTCTAACCTAAAAGACAACAATAGTTACAACCAATTCTTGAAACTTTCTGCCATAGAAAATGGGCCAAACTGCTGAACAATAGGGTTGCGGTTATGGCTCTATATCTCTCAAATAGTGAAGCTATGTATAAACTAAAATATTCTTTTTTGAATCTATTTATTCTGAGAAAAAACCTCTCTCATTTTCCTGAGATCCATTTTCATTTGCCGCAAATCTGCATTTAACAAACATGTGTCAAAAAGAGAAAATATGAAATCCAAAAATTAGGGCTCGTAGATGGATTTGATTCTCCCAATATGTGACACCTATAGGAAAAATGAGAGAGGCTAATGATATTTCATGTGTTAGGCACAAAATCATCCAACAATTTCTCAAAATGATATTCCAGTCGCTCAAAATTCTCATTTGAAAATGATGACTCAACACAGTAAAAAATGCCACATTTCTGAAAACGAACCTCATCTTGCGGGGGACTTTTGAATTCATTCAAAAGATCAAAATGAAATTATGAAGACACCACTGGATATATTAGGATTTGTAGATGTCGATCGACTATTAGAACTCGAAAAACGGCCTCTCCACGGCTGAGAAAATTGCATTTTTCTAAAGTTGTTTTGCATATGATTGGAGTCCCGATTTCGGGTTTTCAGGATTCGGGGAAACGAAGCAGTGGTTATTAAAATCTCCACATCAGCCAAATCTCCGATGGCCAAATCCCCGAAATAGTTTTCAGATTTTTCATTGCACTCTTTCGGGCCTTTGGGTTTCGGGTATCATATACTCAAGAGTTATGACATGCAAGGAATCCTGAATCGCGAAGTCGCGATGGGATTAATTAGGCGATAATCATTTTTCTTAATCTCTTAATTAATCACGATTAGTGATTAATATTTAACCTTTCATGGATTTAAGTGTGGGGACTTCGATAATACTTGATGCGAGAAATCCTGAATCACGAAATTGCGATGGGATTGATTAACAGTTAAAACACTTAATCTTTATTTGACCTGACTTATCCTTTAATAATTTAGTGAATTCGGGGATCAAGGATATAGTTATTTAGATATATACATCTTCCAAATCCTAGATGGAAAAAAACCCAGACTCTTGATATTTTTCTCCATGTGGCTTAATGCTCGGTGTATGCGGTCGTTCCACTGCCAATGCTCCCCTTCATTCTCCTAAGTGACCAAAAGCCAAAATTTCAATATTTGTTACAACAGGGTATAACTAGAGCCGTGAGATTGAATTGATTGATCGTCAACCATTGATCGAAGCCAAGGAGGATATAGAAAGCTTTTGGACTACAGAACTTTGCCACTTCGACGATTATTGGAGACAAGGAAGAGGCATGAAGTTGTGAAGTCATGAAACCCTAAAATCCTGCCAACCGTCGAATCAAGGAGGAACTTTGGCTGAATTCTAGACTCGAGTATAGTGGAAGGACAGGGTAAGCCACAAATTCCCAGAGTCTCGGAGTGTCGAAGCCCCGAAATAAATAAGGACCGTCCATATCAACACTTGATTAAGTCATAATCGTTGGATTAAACTAGTGGAAGGATAGCGTAAGCAGAGGTGTTAACCGAATCTAAGCAGTCATCGTCACTTTATGACTATTTTGACATGTATAACTCTGGGGGATTTGAACAATGTGAGATTTGTATTATCCAAGAGTCCCAGAGTGTTGAAAGTCCCGAAATAAATAAGGACCGTCCATCTCAACAATTGATTAAGTTGTGATAGTTGATTTTGTTGAAGGATCCATATGAGACAGGATCATTCAGTCAATGAGATATTAAATCTCAACCATTCGATCTAATAGTGGAGATAATATAAGTACTTCGACGAAGTGTACTTCAGGAAGTATTACTTCGGAAGAAAGAAAGAAGGCCGAAGTCTAGAGGACCTAGTTCCAACACTGGTCTCATGATAAAGTAAAGGGGTTGATTATAGGGGCCAAGGGCCTAGAAGTAAAAAATTCCCTAGAAATTTTTGAACAAGGTCTTGTGTAGAATAATAAGGGAGAAATAAAGGTGCTAAGAGAAACACTTAAGTGGATAATCTCATGGTTTTGATCCCGCGGTCATTTGGAAAATTGGTTTGAAGAAAGTGCCCGTGCAAAGTTCGATTTATGTAATAGTTTAAAGGACCTGTGGAGTAAATTCACAAGATTATCACCCAACCATTCCATGGCCACTACAATATTGTGTGGACATCAAGGGATAAATAAAATACAAAGGATTTGAAGTGTTTAAGTTAAATAAACTATTATCAACATTATTTTTAAAATTAAACGAAGAGGTGCAATGGTTCATTGTCAAAAGACGCAATGGTTCAAATTCATACATATTTGGAATACTATATAAACAAAAAAGTATAATGGAAGAAAAGTGTCTCTTTGGTCTACATCTGAAGATCAAAAGCATGTGCATAGTCCAAGGAAGAAATAAAACGATGCTTATGAAGTGAGGGTGGAAGGGAGGAGAAAGGAAGGATTAGTATCCTTTGCTAATTAAAGTTTAAACCAAGGAGTTGGTGCTTCCTAGAATTGGTGCCCTAAAGCAAGGGAGTTGGTGCTTCATAGGGTTGGATCCCTAAAACTAGGGAGTTGGTGATTCCTAGGGTTAGTGCCCTAAAACAAGGGAGTTGGTGCTTCCTAGGGTTGGTGCCCTAAAAAAAGGGGATTGTTGTCTCCTAGAGTTGGTGCTCTAAATCAATATTTATATAAAACCTATAATCTGTAATTTAAGTTTATACTTAATGATGTTATTTACTGAAGTTTCTTGCTAATCAATAAAGTTAATAAATAATTATTTTAAAATTGATAAAATTTATTAATACCGATTCACCCTCCCCCCCCTCTTAGTATTAAAATACATTCCAACAATTTGTGTATCACATCACATTTCTACCTTTTCCCTAACTAAAATACACATTAAAACTCACTTTCCATTTCATCCATCTCCTAGGAGACACATGACATAATTTACTTAAAATCCCTAAGTTTACCTTATAATAACTCCTCGATTCTTATATTTTCACTTTTTCTAGTGTGAATACACCTAATTGGTTTGGGACTTTTTAATTAAAATTTAAATTCCTAAACATTAGGTTGAGTGCCTAAGTAATGGTCTATTAACACTTTATTATTCTAATTATTCAGTAAGAACTTTTCCCTAATTTCACTTTCTAATAGGTCACTAGGAATTGTAAATTAAATTCCATGTGGTACACATGAGACTAGGCACTCCCCATTTTGGCATGTATTGAAGTGTTACACTAGCCTATTCATGCTCAAATGTTATAATTCTCAATTGAAACTAAATTCCCTAACTTTATTCCTAATTATTCACTAGGGAACATAATGTTATTCCCATGAGGTACACAACTTAAGTTAGTACTTCCCCCTTTGACACACATGTTGAGGAAACACATAAAAAGGTCAATTTTCACTAGACTCAAAATAGCCTTTTTCACATGTGATAACCTTTTCATGACACATATTTATCCTTTTGACCCAAGTTTTGAGGATTTACCANCCCTAAAACAAGGGAGTTGGTGCTTCCTAGGGTTGGTGCCCTAAAAAAAGGGGATTGTTGTCTCCTAGAGTTGGTGCTCTAAATCAATATTTATATAAAACCTATAATCTGTAATTTAAGTTTATACTTAATGATGTTATTTACTGAAGTTTCTTGCTAATCAATAAAGTTAATAAATAATTATTTTAAAATTGATAAAATTTATTAATACCGATTCACCCTCCCCCCCCTCTTAGTATTAAAATACATTCCAACAATTTGTGTATCACATCACATTTCTACCTTTTCCCTAACTAAAATACACATTAAAACTCACTTTCCATTTCATCCATCTCCTAGGAGACACATGACATAATTTACTTAAAATCCCTAAGTTTACCTTATAATAACTCCTCGATTCTTATATTTTCACTTTTTCTAGTGTGAATACACCTAATTGGTTTGGGACTTTTTAATTAAAATTTAAATTCCTAAACATTAGGTTGAGTGCCTAAGTAATGGTCTATTAACACTTTATTATTCTAATTATTCAGTAAGAACTTTTCCCTAATTTCACTTTCTAATAGGTCACTAGGAATTGTAAATTAAATTCCATGTGGTACACATGAGACTAGGCACTCCCCATTTTGGCATGTATTGAAGTGTTACACTAGCCTATTCATGCTCAAATGTTATAATTCTCAATTGAAACTAAATTCCCTAACTTTATTCCTAATTATTCACTAGGGAACATAATGTTATTCCCATGAGGTACACAACTTAAGTTAGTACTTCCCCCTTTGACACACATGTTGAGGAAACACATAAAAAGGTCAATTTTCACTAGACTCAAAATAGCCTTTTTCACATGTGATAACCTTTTCATGACACATATTTATCCTTTTGACCCAAGTTTTGAGGATTTACCAGGTCTTCATGTTTTACTAGGAGCTTCTTATGCATGTGCCCTAGGGTTTTATCCTTCCACATCATTATTTCAACCTTATCACACACTTTCATAGGCCATTAAGTGGTGTGCCCCACTATGAGGACTTATTTGACCTTGTTCACACCTTTACATGCATGTGAAGTGACCCACCCTAAGGTTTATCCCTCCACATCACTATTTCCACATTATCACACACTTTCATGGGCCAATAAGTGGTGTGGCCCACTATGCAGACTTATTTGATCTTATTCACACCTTTACATGCATGTGAAGTATCCATGAGGTTCACAACATAATTTAGTACTTCCCCCTTTGGCACACATGTTGAGGAAACACATAGAAAATCCAATTTTCCCTAGCCTCATAATATCCTTGTTCACACATGATAACCTTTTCATGACACATCTTTATCCTTTTAAACCAAGTTTTGAGGATTTATTTGGTCTTCATGTCCAGCTAGCAACAACTTATTATGCATGTCCCTAGGGTTTCATTCATCCACATCACTATTTCCACCTCATCACACACTTGCATAGGCCACTAAGTGGTGTGTCCCAATACGAGAACTTATTTGACCTTGTTGACACCTTTACACACATGTGAAGTGACTTGTAACTTGGACCATTACACAAATTTCAAGGGCATGCATGCTAAAGGAGATATTTTGTTGGTTTTTTGGTTGAAAAAACTTCTAGAGGAGCTATCTAGTGAAGACACTTGGCATTTTCATGCATATATAGAAGAGCACCCTCATCCTTGGAGCTTTACACATGGAAAACCACACAAATTTGCCCCAATCATTTGAGAAAGAAATATTATTGTTTAAAAGTGGTTATTTGTTTGAGAGTCCCCCCATGAAGAATCTTGTACACTTGGAATCCATGCACACATTCAATAAAGCACTCAACCTCATTTGACTTGGGAATTATATTATTTTATCGAGGTAGTTATTTCTTGGAGAGAACTTTACATATGAGGAAAATGGCATCCAAATTTTTCCTTTTCATTAAGACAAGGATGGAATAAGGTGGCATGTGGCACTATAATAATCTAGAACATTTTATACACCCATGTTTATATGGGATCATGATCAAATCCCCCCCTTGTTAGTTATATTTTCTTAGGAAAATATTATTTTATTGGAAAGGAGAGTTGAGATAAAAGCTATATAAATGTTTTCTATCTCCATTTCATAGATGGATTGGAACAGAAGATCAATGGGATAACTTGTGAGAAGGATTAACTCCAATATTGTGGATTGACGGTAACTTTGTTATGTTAATCTTGTATGCTATATTTGTACAATGTTATATGTGTGGTAGAATTGTTCTAGCTGCATTTCTAGTAAGCTTGTAGTGCAATTTAGATTGATAAAAGTTGAAGTTGGAAAGAATATTCTCTTAAGGAGAAAGGTTAAATTGATAAACCTCCTATTGTGAGTGAATATTTAACCTTGCCTTGGAGAGATTATTGTTTTAAATTCATGGACCTCCCTTGGTGAGTGAAGGCTTAAATCTCCTTTCCTTTAGCTTGGATTTGGAGCTCCTATTGTGATCCCCTTTCCTTTCTACACCTTGTGATATCTTTTTTTCTAATCCTTATTAAAACACCCTCATAGATTTCATCCATGAATCCATATACCAAGTAACAAGGCATTTAATTTCCCCTTGCATATTTCATCTCCATGTCCATATTTTCCCATTTTCCCATTTCCACTTTTACATTGTTGTTAGGCTTCCTTTAATCCCATTCCATATTACAAGAAGTGAGACTAGGAACCATAGGGAATCCCCCCTTGACTTAGGATTACCATTTTTCTAAAGTGTAGAGGAGGGATGGTGAGGTGGCAATGGCCATCCTCCTAGTTTCACATGTCTCCATCTAGGTGTTATGAATTTTCATCTTTGGGTGTGAGATTGTGTGTCAACAAGGGGAAAGTAAACACTTTCAAATTTTAATTTTGTATCCCTTCAATCTTGAGGACCCATTTCTAAGTATGTATTTTTGACTATGGGCTATAAGAAAGTTACAATATATTGGCCCATATTATCATCATACATGGGGAAGAGTCTGGGTTGAGCAATGGCATATGAAGGCTCTAAGGTAGCAAGTGCCTCTTTGTTCACATTCCTCCTCTCCTTTAATTCCCTCACTATATCAAGATATTCATAGTATATTAAGGGATGAATAATGTCAAACTAGGAATAATGATGGCTAGTTGCATGAGATATGATAGAAATAGGTGTACTAGTCACCCCTTCTGGTATAGCTAGGGAAATAATGTGAGAAAACTTGGAGGGGGAAGGGGGAACTAGGGTAGAAGGGGGAGGTAATATAACCTACAAGGACACATTGGATTCAAACTTGGAAATTTTAGCCTCACCTTCTATTTCTCCACCAAATTGATCTACTCTTGCTTTCTTATTCCTAGAATCCTCCTCATCTCTCCGATTCTCTCTCTTTATCTTCTAGTCTTAGGTAGCTCCATTTGAAACTTTCTCTTCTTTTGTTTTCTTATATTATTACAATTTGTGGGAATCTTCAATGGCTTCATTTTCTTATACAACTGTTCTCTCCTCTTCTTCCCTTTTTTCCTCTACTACCTTTCGTGGATCTATCTCTGCTCTACTCTTTTCCTTAGATTCTTGAGAAACTATTTTCTTTGCATTTTTCCTTTCTTCCTCTACCCTTTTATTATCTTCCACTTCTTTTTCCTTCATCTCTACTTTCCTATTTATTTTTATATTTTGGAATTCATATCTTCTTGCTATTATTTGATCTCCCCACTTTTCCACTTTCTTCTCCCCTTATATTTTATGTGCCATATCTTGTTGGCCTTCTTCTAGTGTGATTTTCTATTAATGTTGAGGGGAAGTAGGCATAGTGGGATTCTTGGGATGACCTCCTTGGGTTATGGCCTCTATCATCTTCTCAAAATCTACTATTGTGTATATTAGAGGGGAAAAAGTAGACTATATATCTCTCCTTTTGGTCATGGGATTATCAAGATCAACAATTAGCCTTAGGCCTTTGGGTCTCTTCTCCATGATAATTGGATCAGTCATACCTTTCTCCTCTTTTCCCAACCCTCTAGTTCCCTTGAATGCCATTGAATTTAGTATGGGAATGGCCTTTTCATACTTTGGGGATTCTTCTTGAGCAGTTGTAGTGGTTTCTTCAACCAAAACTCCCACTCCTTGCTCTTCCCTTTGTAAATACCACAGTATGGGAACCGTCTCTCTCATTGCTTATTCCAATTACTCTTCCTCAACATCATCATAATCATACAAACCAAATTCCTTGTCCCCTAGACCATAATCATACAACTTGGAGAATGTATCATCCTCAAGAATATGGCCATAAGGAACCTTTTTATCTCCAAGGCAGAGCCTCATACTCCACAATGCACTTATATTTCACTGGTTGAACTTGTCTTCCAACACTTTCTTTATCCTGACCTCATATATGACCAATAATTTCATCTCAACCTAGAGACAATGACGTCCTCGGGTCTAGAAAAAGTATAAAATGCTAGTATTTTGGCTTGTCAGGTTGAGACTTGGGAAATGTTTTAACCATGGCTTTGGAATGGTTTTCATTAGCCTCCAAGATGGCCTTTACCTCCAATCTAGAGTGATTATTAGATAAATTCTCCTCCAAGGGCCTATTTTCATGATCATTAGGCCATAGATTATGCTTTCCTTTCTCTACTACCATAGAAAAATGTGGGTCATACTTTCAAGATTCATCCCAAGGGAAGATCAATTTCTCCAAGATCTAGATAGCCTCCTTGACACCCCATTTATCTCAGACATCACAATATTGCATGCAACTCTTCATTTTGTACTTCAAGAAAAGAACTTCAACAACCTCCATCAACTACCTAACATACTCCTACACAAATATTCTTGGAGTAGGAGTTTAGGAAGCCTATAGGGGCTAGACT
>SNQJ01S0157597.1:7044-29167 GCA_010110895.2 Picea sitchensis
AGAGATAATATAAATAGAAAGCTCCTTTTGGTCTTTTAATAGAGGTCAACCAATGGAAATGGAATTGGAACTTGATCAAAGTATTAGGTGAAGTCCATGAGATATGAACATTGACCAAAGGTAAAACTCCTCACTCTCCAATGTTATTCTCAAACTTGTTGTAGTATCCAAATTTAATTCTCTTCCTAGAAAAAAAAGGTGTTTATATAAATAATATATAATTAAATAATATCCCATGTTAACTAGGTTTGGTTAGTTGATGGGTAAAGAAAGGGTGTTGTGATTCTCAACAAATATTCAATATTTGTTTGGTTGGTAGGTAAAGAGGGGATGTTGTGATCCCCCCTGCAACATGCCATTTAAAAACATGTTTTTTTGTCGTGGATAATTCACCCTCCAACATGTAGTTTAAAAATTAAGATGGATAAACATTCTATGACATTGATTGTTTCCCCAAATGTGAACTATTTCTCATGTAGTCATAAAAAATAATGTTAGAAAGGTAAGTTTGCAAGGAAATTAGCCTTGTGTTTAAATAATTAAACAAATAAGAAGACAATGGCCTTGCCCAACTAGATTCCCACAAGCTTTGTACTTAGAATGATATTTATAAATATTCCCAATAAATGGAATGGCCCTTAATTTTAAATATTCCCCCATTAAACCCTTAAATTTAAATATTCTCACAAGATTTCTCTAAAATAAAATTTTATTTATTTCACCCAAAAAAAAAATTAATTTTTTTTTTAAATAAATATTTTTCGTTGCAATTTCGACGCACAATAGAAATCCTGCAATGAATTTTCTATATAAAACAAGAAAAGTTTTCATCGCAATTTCGACGAGAATAAAAATCCTGGAACAAATTTGCTAAAAAAAACCAGGAAAATTTGTCGTCACAATTTTGACGACAATAAAAATCCTGCGGCAAATTTGCTATATAAACCAAGAAAAGTTGTTGTCGCAATTTTGACGACAATAAAAAATGTTGTGACAAATTTTCTATATAAACCAAGAAAAGTTGTCATCTCAATTTCGATGACAATAAAAAATCCTGCGACAAATTTTCTATATAAACCAAGAAATGTGGTCGTCTCAATTTCGATGACAATAAAAATCATGCGACGAATTTGCTATATAGACCACAAAAATTGTCGTCACAATTGCGACACACAATAGAAATTATGCAATGAATTTGCTATATAAACCACGAAATTTGTATAGAAAAATTGTCGCTATATACCATGTTGTCATCGCAATAGAGAAGAACATTTGGTTTCACTCAGTTTCCATATATTGTCGTATTGGCGCTGATATTTATTTTTTTGTCACAATTGTGAGAGTTCCCTATGGTCATCTCTCTTGCGACGTTAATTCAAGTTCGTCAAAATTTCCATGTCACATGAAACGACGTTTGAGAGACTCAATATTTGTCACAATATCCACGACATAACGTCGCAAGAGCGTCAAAATAGTCGTCGCAAAATGATTCAAATTTGCTAGTGCTTTAATTGGTGATTCTTCAGGCGTAACATCACCTGACTCGACCAAAAGTTCTGAGATAAGTTTCGCAAAGACCAGTGACTTATTAAATTTCGTAGAAACAAAATCCAAGTCAAGTTCCTGGAGGATAACTATCCATCTACTGATCTTTCTGCCGATTACACGTCGTATCAACACATATTGAAATGGATTCACAACGACAATGATGGTGGTATTACGAAGCATAATATAATGATGGAACCGCTGGACAACATGCACTGTTGTCAATGCTATCTTCTAAATGTGGGAGTAGTTGAGTTCTGGTCCATCGAGGCCTCGACTAAGGTAATAAATCACATGCTCTTCAAGTAGATTGTCCTCTTGAACCAAGACCATACCGATGGTCAACTTTGCAGGGGCCAAATACAATAAGAAATATTTATTATAATTGGGAGGCCATAGAAAAGGGGAAAACATGAGGGCGCATTTCAATTATTCAAAAGAGCATTGAGCAGATTCATCCCAATGGAAAGGGACTCCCTTCTTCAGTAGATGCATAACCCTTTAGTGATTTCGGCATAGTTTGCGATAAAACGTTGAAGAAAATTCACTTTACCCTGTAAGCTTTGAAGCTGAGGGACTATGCACGGGGGAGGCAATTGAACTATCACCTCAACCTTTAGAGGATCAAACATGATCCCTGTTGTCAAAACTATAAAACCTAAAATACAACCCGACGTCACTCAAAAACAATGCTTGTTTGGATTCAAGTGAATCCGATAGTAGTGACATCGCTCAAATATAAGTCGGAGGTGCGTGGGATGATCAACTCTCTTACGATATCGTGACGCTAAATCATCAAGATAAGCCTCAACTATATATCTTAGGTCATGGAAAGAAAAAAACATGGCCCGCTGAAAAGTGGCTCTAGCATTCTTCAGGTCAAAAGGCATCTTCCGATAAGTAAATGTACCCCATGGACAGATAAAAGTTGTTTTAAGTTGATCTTCAGGTTTAATCTATATCTGATTGTATCCCGAAAAAACATCCATGAAATAAAACACCTCACAGCCTACACATTCATCGACAATCTGGTAAATGAATGGGGTGGGGAAATTATCCTTTGGATAGGCCTTGTTCAAATCATGGAATTCCATACATACATGAATCATTCCCTGCTTTTTATTGACCAGAACAAGATTTGACACCCATTAAGTCAACTGAACGGGGTAGATGAAACCGACTTTGATCAGTTTCTCTACTTCAGCCTTAATAGTTGTCGATTTCTGAGGATTGACTGGATGAAGCTTTTGTCGGACCGGCTTGGCATCAAGATAAGTAATTATTTCATGTTTGACGATTCTTAGATCAATGCCTTGCATTTCCTTGTAAGACTAGGAAAAAATGTCACAAAATTCTTTAAATAAATCTGTGTAGATTTGAATCTCCTCGGGGGAGCAGTCCGCTCCGATGAAGACATTCTCCATGACGCCAAGGTTTCTGGAGATGTCAATAGGTATTGTTCTAGCAATGGTTTACATATTACCCTTGGCATAAACTGTGTGTGTGGCCAGAGGATTAATAGGACAAGACCTATCTCCAATCATAGTCAACATGAATTCTCCTGCCTCTAATCTTCTTAACTCTAGGAGGAAATAAGATCTATGATGGAGATTGTCCCAAGGTCTGTCCGAACCAGTCACTGCCTCTAAAATCACCTCTTCATAGGACAAGACCAAGTCTAAAGAATCGGTAGTGGCAAGGGAATCTTGAGCCCAAATAGGCTCAAGAACTGGATCTAACTTCTGTGTAGGAGTCGGATCGGGGTCAAATAAAGTTTGTTGGACTATAGAGTACACAAATTATATAGTGGACAAGGGAATGGACAGTCCATGATGCCCTATCCCTTCCATAGAAGCCGATGGGGAAGGAAGAATCCACATATCGGTAAAGTAAGTCGTACGAAATGACGACACTAGAAAAATCTCATCCCTACGTTGGTCGGAGACAACCGATATCATATTGAATTTGCCAGAAGGAGGTAGGTAATCGAATGTACCCATCAAATGTGGGCACAAACCAACCCCCACATTGACGACGTCGGGTTGTGGGTTATCAATCATCGGGACTGTGGATGTCCCCGATGAAGGTTCAGGCCTGGAGAAGGAAAATTGATCAATGGCCATGATTCAACCCTCGTGTGGAAACAAAAATACCCTAAAAAATGTGGCAACCACTGCATGCATGGAATATGTCCTACTCCTTCCTAACAACAAGTTCTAGTTGAGAGGAGCATCGACCACTTCAAATTTGATGCACATGGTATTCCCTCCTAACTTCACGGGGAAAGAAGGGATGATTCCATGTGATCTGAAATAAAGACCGTCGAAAAAGGTAAATAGAGTAGGTGACAAAGAAAAAATGAGTTAACTAATGGCGTTCCAAAATGCCAACAAAATCATGCATGTTGAGGCACCCTCATCAACCACTGTGCAGAAAATGTTTCAATTAAAAGATTTTGTGGGGTGAGCCATTACTATATGAAATACAACGTGGTATGGAAGACAAGGCTTCAAGTCAGTCGTATCAAGAATGATCATTCCCAGATTATAGGTCTCAATGGATCCTAAGGCGGCTAGCAGAGCCTTTCTCTGTGAAGGGCATCTCTGGAGGACCTCCAAAGAAGACATTGCGTAAGGGGTTTGTGACAAATCCTCCACCATAGAGTAATTTTGGGCCGACCTCACATTTGGATTATGCGAAGATTTCTTGAACGCCCCTTTCGGGATGTATTTAATTGTTTCTCCCATCATCTTCTCGATGTGGAGAGGAACAAATGGGTTTACGGATTCTTTACCCTTCTCAGAAGTTTCAGGCATTCTCTAATCATGTTCCCTAGTCGAAATGTAGGCATCACCTTTCATCATATACACATTCACGAACAAAGGATTACCAGAAGACAGAGGGGTTCCCTAACTACCCCCATCTGTGCTCGAAGAGGCTTGAGTTAAATTTATCCAATGAGGAAATGGTTTCGTTAACACAACAGGTTGTTTTTGCGCTAGTAACTTTTGGGCCTACGCAAGCCGAGGCAACATGTGAGTTAGGTGGTATTTCGTGCAAAGGTTACACGGATACTTTGAATTTATTTTCTCTGTGTTTCCCCCACCAACATTGTTGGTGGGTTTCTTATCCCACTTACCCTTCTGTAATTGTTTCTTCTTTATGTTAGGTTGTTGGTTGGCCATTAGGTTCGTCAATTGCACACTGTGTACATTTGATGTTTGAGAAGGGTAAGAATTCGAACCAGTGGTTGGGTTGTTCGTTGTTGACTATATCGACAATTGTTTCAATTGATTCGAAATCTGATCAGTGGCCTTTGATTGTGCTGAACCAACGATGTCATCAGTGTGTGGTTGAGACTTGTGTCTGGTCTTGTCAAGAATAAACCGCGACGCATCTAGAAAAACTTCATAAAGCTAACTAGATTGAGAGTATATCAGTTCCTGTTGATCTCTCATTATCTCCTCTTCTTCTGAAAAGACCCCCAACATTGCAACGTCCTTGGATAACTGGGGTACCAAAGACTTAAGGAACCACTCCAGCAGGAATGCTGGTGGAACTGATACTTTTATCAAACTCTTCCTACGACACCATTCTCGGATGTGATCCGAGATATGGTCAGCCTTTGTTTTCTCAAAGTTGGATAACAATTAGGTGTCGACATCGTATCTCACAGGTAACTGAAAATGGTTTAAAAAAACCATTGTCAATTCGCGGTCGAGCTCGATGTACCATTTCGAGACACTCCCAATAAGAGTGCATTGAAACAGACACATTTGTACACAGTCATCTCTGAATGAGTTGGACGAGAACCATAGGTGAAATGTGGTCACATGATCCCCTAGATATTCATTAGGCTTACCTTCGAACTTCAAAATGTCAGAGGGAAACTTGATCGGCATAGGAGGCCAACGAGGATCATGAAATATTGGGTCGTTTAACAATCTTGACAAGTCTGGAAAATACAATGTTGCCAGAAAGGGTAGCTTGGGTTGTTGAGTATGTACATGAGGAAAGGAGCCTAGAATTTGGCATGCACTAGGTTTCCAGGAAAAGTTAGGTTGTTGACCAGGGTTCTGGTAAAAACCATGGCTTTGGCCAACATTTGGATACTGGGCTTGTTGAGACATCATTGTCTAACTCCTGTATTAGGAAATTGAGGGTTGAGAAGGGGTTGTTCCCTACACTGTGTTCCAAAGGTTTTGGGAAGGGTTTCCCTCTGCCGATCCGATGGGAATAGGTATTGAGCCTTTCTCGAGGTTCCATTTACCATGGAAGGGGTATCCTCCGGTCAACATCCCTGACGAGTGGATTTATCCCTACCACGGATTCCAGGTTCCTTGAGAGGTGTTTGCCCCCTATGCAGGAATAGTATCCTGCACAGGATTTTGTGATCCAAAACCAGGGTTGCCCCCAGCCGAGATAGTAGCTGATGATAATGTGTTGTTACCAAAATTTTCAAACAAAGAGAATGGAAAAGAACCCAGCAGAATGGTGCTGGAAGAAGGTCCTTGACTACCTGCGCCGAAAAAGCTGTAGTTCCTGTTCGACCAGACGGGTTGTTGATAAGCGTCGCTGAGCGAGGGGGACGAAGGACATATGTGACCTCCTCCGTAAGGGAAATCATTATAGGGGGATGAGGTTCCCCCCATGGACCCTTGCAAAGGAGCGTTTGATCTCCCTTCCCCCAGACCCATGTTCTGTATGGTGGAGTACGTGACAATCGATTTCGTATCAAATATGGGCATCCCATATGAAAACATAGGACACATCTCACTCTGTGTGAATGGTGCAGTGATATCCGCCATAGAAGGAATTGAACCGATTCCTGAGGTATAGGTGGTCAAGACCATAGTGGTCCAGACCTACGAAGGTGAGTTAGGAGGTAGAATTCCTCCTGTGGTGGCGGTCGTATAGGGAGTGTGAGGATTCCTTGATGAAGTAGCAACATTTTCTTTGTTGGTAGTAGGCAGAAGTGGGAAAGAAAACGTGCACAAAGAAGATTGACAGCTGGAAGAGAAATCGTGGGAAATAAATCATGCAAGAGGAAAGCAACAACTGGTAAGAATCATAGCACACACACATGTAGGAAGGAGGAGACAGCTGGAAGGAAGACCTAATGACAGTAGGGTTAGGGTTTTTTTAAGGTTTTGTGTAAATAGCTGAAGAGACCGATAGATATAAATATAGATGTGAAGGTATCATAGGAGGGCTCTGTTATCACTGATAATCACCCTCTGACTGCAAGAGGATAATCCCAGTACCCATCAAAATATGTGTAAATGTAAAAGAGTTTTTAATGGTCAAATGGACAAGAATCAAAATAATAAGGTTTTAACTTTGAAATCTGGGCTAGCATGCACAATAAAATGAGGTCTTTATTAGCTTAAGTTAGTTGTTTAAGGATAAATATGAGTAGAGGGAAGACTTGGTGAGAATAATGAACAAGTCTTCTATAAGCATTAGGCCTTCTAGCATCTAGGTGAAATAAAAAGATCAGTCACAAGATCCTCTTGAAAACAAACTTTAAGATACTGAAAACATTTACAACATAATAATAATCAAACATCCATTATAATACAGCTATAACATCTCATAAGAATCCTCCATTAATGAGAATTCAGAGTAAGAAGAAATAAGAAAATGAAGAGAAGTTGACTTTCATTAATAAAAAATTCTTAGTTCCAGCACATAAGCAGAGTTACTAAGTCAAAGAAAATTACAATTCAGGAGCCTTGGCTCAACCATTTGAACCCCCTTCTCTCAATTGGAACATCGATTTATAATAAAAAGGAAAGGAAACATCTAGGGGTGAGATCTGGCCTTCCTCACATCGGATTCTCCCACAACAACTATTAATTGAACACCTGTCCCAACAACTATTAAAAAACTACTATAAAAAAGGAAACATGTTGGAACACCTGTCCCAACAACTATTAAAAAACTACTATAAAAAAGGAAACATGTTGGTAACTGATCCAACAATATTTAAATGACACTTCCTCCCTGATCTTCATTGATGCCTCCCCTCTGCATGCCAAGTAGTCCAGAGTTGCACTCTTGCCATCATGTTTCCAAATTTACCATCTCATCCATTCTCCACCACCCAAACAAGGCACAGAAATTAACCTCAACCCACTACAGGCATCACTGGCACTGAAAGCACTTTGTAGCTCTCTACCCGATATTTCATGAAACTATAGTGCAACCCTCAAAAATAGGCAAAACGAAGCCAAGCTCCTGTCTTCGGCAAGATTTAGTCTCTCTCAAACTCTAGTGAATTTCGCAGTGCATTATGGAATCCATAGCTTCAAGAGTTGGTAGTCACTCTGTGAAATTCTGGCGTTGACACAAGAGATTTGGTAGTGCCCAGTGTGGAAATCACAACGCCTAGGAAATTTGGCAGCACACTGTGAAATCCATAGCGCACTCCCCTCTGCACATCCATACATGAAAACGGTGGAACGAGTGAGAAATTGGGAACACCCTCATATATATCATGGCTACATTTAGTTCTTCAACACCTGCACAATCAATTGACACCTGCATCTTGCATTGGGAGTGTGTTGGTTTATGTGTTGAATATGGTCTTTGGAATATGGATTAGCTCAATATATAGTGTGACTTAGGATAGATTAGGATCACTTAAACATACACCACCTCTTTTGGTAATATGAGATTTTAGAATTATGTTCAAATGTATATTTTTATAATTTGTAAAACCACAAAGCATAGATTTGGGCTACCAATTTAATTGCATTTGGTATTGTAGGTCAAGAGGCGTCCAAACATTTCACGCATCAATGGGAGATTGATGAATAATATGAAGGTTAAGGACACTCGCCAAAAGACTTTAAGAAAACAATAAATCAAGTAGAGAGTGATAAAAACACTCTAAAAAATACCAATTCATTTTTTATCGCTAACATCCGGGTTCAACCGATGGAGATCTCCAGAGGCTCCAAGAAACTAGTAGTTCTATTCACCTTGACTATTGGGATATGGATTCAACAATCAACCATTCTCCCATTCAATAAATTCTAAGGCCTCACTTTTATTCACACAACGATCATATTTCTCTCGCTAACTGCTGAAAAGAAATGTTTGAGTAGAGAGCTTCTTCCTACATTTACTATACTCTAAATCCATATTCCAATGGTTAGGTAAAGGTTGATTTCCATAATATCCATCCAAGAAATTTCAATACTGAAATAATATCATCCATACCACCTATCAATAAATTATGTCTCAAATGTGACAATAAAGTGATAAAAACTCGTTCAGAAAACCATTCGCACTAGGAAACATTTGCGAGTTAAGGAAGTCTGAAAAATTCAAGTTCTATGAAATGTATGATTCAATGAAGGCTTCCACTGGATCTTTGAAACCAAGATCATAAACATGTTGGATCCATAGAAAGCACCTTCAAATTCATGAAAACCTTTTGCCGGAAGATCGATGAATTTCTTGTTCTCTTGAGAGAAACTTGTGATCATCAAAAATGGAAACCTGCCTCTCTTTAGAATAGTGATCAGATGATGATAGAGCTGTAAATGTTTTGAACTCACATAATAGATATATCTAAATAATAATGGGCTACACATTTTCAAAGAGAATTTGAAAAAGGAAGAAGAAGGAGAGAAAGAATGGAAGAATTCTCATTAACCTGTGAATAATGAATACTTTATTACACATGATATACCTCGATAACTCAATGAGTCTAACTTTAGTAACAAAGTCTCCATAGTGCATGCCTAGAGCTGGTATGGACACACACCAACAAGCATGGAGCGAACGCCACCATTCTAGTCTCAGCCACGGAGGAATTGTCACTAGTTGAGTTAACTAGTCAACTAGTCTTCAATTAACTCCTCACTACAGAGTAGTGAGGAGCAACCAAGGGAATCGAGGCTAATGGAATCACTCGGGTGATACCAAGGCAAGTTAGAATTATCATGGCTTAAGGATCCCGCAACATCTAAACTCAACTCAACTAGTCAACTCAAGTGTGGAACTAAAAGAGAATATTCTCCGTGGAATATTCTCTCCCAAAATATAGGAGGATTTAGATAATGACTGATTATGACTGGTAAACAAATAAAACCTCGAAAATAATCCTAGGTGTATAACAAGTAACTCCAACACCCCCAACATCACTATGGTGAAAATAAATATTGGGTCCCCATTAACCAGGCCATGTTAGGTACCTGGCAAAAGATACACTAAAATAAGTGAGGAAAGAGGGAAACCTCATCGGAAAACCCCTCAAGGTACAATGTAAAAAGAAGAACTATAGTTTCTAGGAAATTTTGTCCTTCAATCCAAGACGACTACACAGAGAATGAATTTCTACTCGCTGAAGGTCTTGTAAAAATGTTTGTTGTCCTGCTCGCTAAAGGACAAAACTGTAAGTCGAAAATCCACTTGTGTACTAAGTCTTGATGTAGTGCATGGATATCAATGTGCTTCATCCGCTGCCTATGAACCGGATCTCTTCAACTTCGTGAGTGCTCTGTTTGTCACACCGGATGATGATCGATCGATGAAACCGAATGCCCAACTCCGAGACAATGTTGTATCCACATAGCCCGGTTATGTTAACTACCCCTCCGGCTCAGCCTTAGATGAAGATAGAGCAAGACATTCCGCTTCTTCTTCTCAACCAAATGATATGTTCAAATCAAGATCAGTGAGTAACTAGATGTGACTTGCGATCGTCGCTATCGCAACCTAGTCGTAACTGTGAAACCCACGAGATGGCAATGTAGAGTCTCGGCCGCGATAATGAATACCAAAGGTGATGGTCCCTGGCACGTATCGGCGATTACACTTTGTATTCTTCTAATGAATGTTTCGATGAACTCGAAATCAAGGCCAACTGCATATGAGGGGTTTGGTATGGAGTGTGTGAGGTACAACAAGTTCCCCACTAGCTATATGTATAGTGTGTTTTCAACAGTGGAGTCTCCCACCATCCTCAAGTTTGACTCCTCATAGGAAAGGAGTCGGAGAAGACTTGCGTTCTTTCATGTGAAATATCTCAAGGAGATCTTGTGTGAAATTTTTATGCCTGATGCATCCTGACTTATGTTGAGTCCAAGGAAGAAGTGAAGCGGACCCATGTCCTTCATCAAAAACTGCCATGAAGAATCCTTGACCTGATCAATCATTTAGCGAACGACATCAACAAATCATCTACACACAAAACTAAAAGTAGAAGTGAATCACTCACCCTAAGCATGTATACATTCAAATCATTTAAAATGTACAAATTTTTTTGACACGCAGAATTTATCTTGGCATACCATGCCCTCAATCCTGCTTTGAGGCTATAGTGACTTCTTCACGACATTCAAGATGAGTCCTACATAAATCCTCAGTCAGTCCATGTATATATCCTCAGAGAGATCACCGTGGAAAAAATGCATTCTTCACGTCCATCTCGTGGACTTCAAGATCCCTTGGTTGTCGAATGGAAAGTTCTAATCGTGATGGAATCCATCTTCACTACCGGAGCGAATGTCTCATCATAGTAACCCAAATACCATGAACTCAAGGCGAAATCCTTTTCACACAAGCCTGCCTTTGTATTCACGATTTTGGTTCATCTGCCACTTCATCCTGTAGACCATATGCATATGGACAAGTTTCCTCCTAGAAGAAAGGGGAACTAGATCCCAAGTCTGTTCTTGAGGAGGGAGTTGTACTCCTCTTGCATGGCGTATTCCCAAAAGGGATTTCCAGGAGTCTTGCCATAAGAATGTGGATACGAAGACTAAACTAATAAAATATGCCTCAAGGCAATGGTTCAGTGGTAGAGTGGTTCAGGAGGATCCTCTAAATTAGATCGATTCCTCCTAGTATTAGATGGATCACCAACTAGATCCCTTGCATCCTCGGCGAGTAGTCCATACCACTGGGCTCTCAAGCCAATTTCTGGCTAACCGTGATTCTCGGCGTTCATCCTCATCCTAATTGCATTTCCAATCCTGAATTAATCAATCATCCGAGTCCTCCTCAATCAACTCACATATGAAGAAGAGTCGGAATGTGCATGCTCATCATCTCGCATAGGTGGAAGAATGAAGGTGCTTGCCGCAACAGCCGAGATACATGCGAGACACTTTCCTCAATTGGACACTACACTCAATGATGAGCTGATTTGAGGAAAGATCAATAAGATGATATCCCTTCACACCACCAGGGTATCCAAAAAAAATGCACTGAGTGCATTTTTTTTGGATCAAGTGCCTTCCTCTTTAGAGGGAATCCGGGCCCATCCACGTGAACCAAAAATACAAAAGTGGGCTACTCCTATTGAGTCCTCTCCAAGCCTCAGAGGGGGTCTTATCCTGACAGATCTATGGGGAGATATTTTGTGGATGTGTGTTTCTATATCAAAGTGATTGGGTCCATAGTCTTTGTGGTAGTGACTTGCATGCAACATGCAAGCTGCCATCTCCTTTAGACAAGGATGATTTTAGGGGCTAAATTTCTCTCTATGGGCTAATTTTCCATGGTTTTTCCAAAAATGGAGATTGCTATTTTAAAAATGATTCACCCAAATTCTATAGGATAAAATTATTTTACCTTAAAAATCTTCAAATTTCATAAAAACTATATAAAAATTTAGAAATTTGCACATTTTTACAAAAATATCGCCAATTATTTATAGTTGGAGCAGAAAGCTTATCAGTAAGATTCTACAAGGTTTCTACATTTTAAAATAAATTTCCATCCTTAAAATCATCCTACCTTTAGAGATCGGTTTTTCCGCTTAGCAACAACTCTGTTTTGTTACGGAGTGTAGGGAACTGTATGTTTCAAATCAATCCCCGCCATGGAAAATATTGTGGATCTCATGATTCACATACTTCCTCATATCGGGCTTGGATAATTTTGATCTTCTTTCTAGACTGTGTCTCAACCAAAGCTTTGAAATCTTGAGGTGTTGAAAGACCTCGTATTTTTGGTTCGAAAGTAGATCCATGTAAAACATGAGAAATCATCAAAACAAATGAGAGCAATCCTCGCTTTGCTGATCAATGGAACTAAAAGGACCCATGAGGTCACCGGTGATCAAATCTAAAGGTGTGGAAGCTCACTAAGATCTTTCCTTTGTCAATTTATCTTGAGGGTGTTTTCTCGAGAACACATCCCTCACATAATTCTTGAGAATGGATGTCCGTAGACCATCAACCAATTGTTTCTTGCTAAGATGTTGCATGCATATAAAATTCAAATGTCAAAACCTTTCATCCCATATCCTACAACTTTCATCGATGAGTAAGCGCGAGTTTAATCAAGTTCAATGAATTCGTAAAATGTATACAATCTAGACTAATGATTAACCTCACCGATACCGTCTTTGAGTTGGTTTGCACGTTGTATATGTCCACGAATTTGGTGAATATAATTTCTTTTCATTTTCTAATTGGCCATCCCATACATGGAGAGAAGATTCACATAAAGCTTAGGAACATGCAACACATTCTTGAAACTTCCATTAGTGAGTTCAATCCTTCCTTTGTCGCAGACATTCGACAAGAGTTGTCCCCCATCAGAATAGGAGGACCTTTCACGCATCCAATGAAGAATAGACTGCCATGAGGCAGCCATGTGATGTGATGCTCCTAAATCTACCATCCAAGCATTAGGAGAGGAGTTACGGCAATCAAGGCATGGCTAGAATTGCCTTTCTTGGAATTCAGATCTTTTGTCTTCTTCTTCTTTGCACCCCTCGGGATGAAATCTCCAAGGTTGTTTTGTTGAAGCCATCCGAGACATCGGATCTCTTTTTTTTTGCATGCATGCAAATTCCAAGTGGGAATCCTTTGTGACAAGATGTGCATTTCTCCTTTTCTTCCCTTTTCTCCCTTTAACCGGAGGCACGTTGAAGGGTTTTGTGTACGCTTCCTTCTTCGTGTGTGCATGATATTTCCACTTATCTATATCTTTAGATTTCATATTTTTTTTTGCTCCCATCATGCACAAGTGGAGTGCATGTGCCCTTGGGCCTTTGATTACACCCATGTTTATGAGCTTGGTTTTCTCTTGTGTCAAAGATTCCATAAAGTCCTCATGAGAAGGCATCTTCCAAGTGGCACCAGAGGTGTAACCTAATTTATGAAATGTAGATACAAATACCGATAATTCATGAACAACCTTGGAGAGAATGATGAACCATTTGTTTCTCCTCCTTCTCGATTTATCAACCCCGTAAGCTTTGAGTTGGGAATGAACTCTTGAATTTGGAAGAAATTCGATACTCTCGGCTTTTGGATCCAATGAAGCTCCACCTCCTAATGTGTCCCCATCTCATCCTCGTTAAAAGAGCCCTTCCAATATGGCCCAAGCTTCATTGGGACTCTTACAAGAAGATATATGAAAGAGGAGATCTGAGAAATTAGACTGCAAATCGTTCTGAGTGATTCATCCATATGATTCAAGTACTTGGATTTTTCTATGATGATTTCAGATCTGTATCTTTATTCATGGTTAACCTATACAAGCTCGATCAAGATGTATGGCTATTTTCTCCATACATGCAAAGAGTTTTGAATGAATTCTTTTGGAATTCCATCTGTTGTCTTCAATCTTTGTACCTACAAAAATTTGGTAGATTTTTCTTAGCGCCTATCATATCCGGGATACCATGTAAATGTGTTGAACCTCGCATAATATATCTATCTAAACAATAATACACACATTTGCAGAGAGAATTCGAAAAAGGAAGAAGAAGAGAGAAAGAATGGAAGAACTCTCATTAACCTTTTGTGAATAATGAATAAGCCAATACGATATACTATGTATAACTTAATGATTTCGACTTGAGGCAACCAAGTCGCCATAGTGGTGGTCTAGAGTGACCTAGACACACACCAAAGAAGTTATGGGAGTGAACCACCTATTCTAGTCTCTCGTGCAGTTACAGGAGTGAATCACACGTGAGTTGAGCTAACTAGTCAACTAGTCCTTAAAGGCACCTACTAACAAGAGAGTACAGGAGTTAAACAGGGAATCAAGGCTAATGTGCCACCCCGGGTGATGATATCAAGGCAAGGTCAAATTATCATGGTGGATGATCCCAATGTTTCATGGTGAAGATCCCAATGCAACATCTAAACTCAACGCAACTAGTCAAACTGAAGTGTGAACTGAAAGAGAATATTCTTCAGGTGGAATATTATCTCCTAAAATATAGGAGAATGGATAATGACTAATTATGACTAATAAACAAATAAAAAACTTAGGAAAAATAAATCCTAGGTGTGTGAAGTAACAAGTAACTCTAACAAGAGCAGTGTTTAAATGAAAAGGATTATGATTAGCTAGAAACATGTAGTTTCCTATACAATCAACGGTTACCATAGGCTCAGCCTTATTTGTAAATTTATCATAAAATTCAGACTCATACTTGTCATCAGAATACTTTTCAAATGTTGAAGAATTCAGATTTAAATCTGAAATCAATTCACATGCTTGATGTTGTTCCAAAACTGGTTCACATTCATTACTTTCCTGCTCAATTTTTGAAACATACTGACATCATGTTTGCTCATGTGCATGCATATTTTCAAATTCGTCCTACTCTCGGATCCTCCTGGAAGCACGGATGTTCTCCTTCACTCCTTGAGCATCTTCAAACAAGCTCTTTAAGGATGAAGACTTCCTTTCTAACAGGAGAAAGGAAAGTTCTAAATGCAAAACCATAACATAGTGTATCATGGCAGTAGTCTCTGTGGGATGGATATCCAAAGGCATATCATGATAAATGCCGTAAAATCTTCTGTTAAAAAAAAGCTTCATCCTGCTCTCTCTTCAAAGAACAAAAATCAGCAAGGTATGAATCTAATGATTTGTTCTCACCCCAATACTTCAAAAAAGCATTAGAGAAGTCGGCCCAAGAGCCAAAAGAATCAACTCTCAGACCCTTAAACCATACAATAGCATCTCTGAATGCTCTTATTCAAGAGGAAGTGGAATGGAGAACTCATCTTTAGGAACGAGATGTAATGAGGATATAGGATCAACATCAACAACATAAGGTTGCAATATTTCCTTATCTAAGGTTGGATATATGAAGGTAGGTTGATGATCATAGGAATAAACAAAACAAAAAATAATCCTCTTGACATGTGAAGGGAAAAGCATGAAAGATCTTATAAAGAACAACAAAAGTTCATGTAGAAGACCAATGAACTGATACCTAGTCATATTTCTATCAACAGGATCGTCCCCAGAGGATTCTTTGATTGTGGATTCTCCAGGTAGATGATTACAGTCAATTTTTTGTATCCCTATATTGTCTACCATCAAGAGCTAGATCTATGTCATTCTTCCTAGGTAACTCTTCAATAATATCAAATTCGTCCCCGACAATGGCACAATTTAAGTTAGCACTGAGAATCACCCTCTGACCGCAAGAGGATAAGACCAGTACCCATCAAAATATGTGTAAATGTAAAAGAGTTTTTAAAGGTCAAATGGACAAGACTAAAAATAATAAGGTTTTAACTCAGAAATTTGGGACAACATGGACAAGCAAATGAGGTCTTGATTAGCTTTAGTCAGTTGTTTAAGGATAAATATGAGTAGAGGGAAGACTTGGTGAGAATAATGAACAAGTCTGCTATAAGCATAAGGCCTTCTAGCATCTAGGTGAAAGAAAATGATCAGTCACAAGATCCTCCTGAAACCAAACTTTAAGACCCTGAAAACATTTATAGTAGCATCATAATCAAACATCCATTATAATACAACTATAACATCTCATAAGGATCCTCCATTAATGAGAATTCAGAGTAAGAAGAAATAATAAAATGAAGAGAAGCTGACTTTCATGAATCAAAATTTCTCAGGTCTAGTACATAAGCAGAGAACAATTTACTAACTCAAATAAAATTACAATTCGGGAGCCTCAACTCAACCATTCGAGCCCCCTTCTCTCAATTGGAACATCGATTTATAATAAAAATGAAAGGCAATAACTAGGGGTGCGAGTTGGCCTTCCTCACATAGGATTATCCCACAACAATTATTAACTGAACACCTATGCTAGCAACTATTAACAAACTGCTATAAAAAAGGAAACATGTTGACAACTGATCCAACAATATTTAAATGACACTTCCTCCCTTGATCTGCATTGATGCGCCTACTCTTTCATGCAAATTGTCCTGTAGATTTTGTAAGTTGTTATCATGTTGCCAGCTACTATCTCATCCATTCTCCACGTCATCAACCACCTAAAATAGTAATGAATTTGAACTCTTTGAATCTAGGCGCTTGTTGGTAGCATCATTTGGTAGCGCTTTGAGTAGCGCACTTTGTAGTGCCTTCACCAAATTTCATGTGAAACTGTAGTGCAACCTCAAAAATAGGCAAAAAGGTAGCACCAAGCCTTCGTGTCTTCTGTGCAAGAGTCAGTATCTTCCAAAATTTTGGTAGCGCACTGTGGAATCCACAACACCCAGGAGAGTTGGTAGCGCCCAAGAGAGTTGGTAGCGCCTAGGAAATTTGGCAGTGCATAGGAGATTTCGTAGCACCCAGTGTGGAAATCGCAGTGCCCAGGAAATTTGGTAGCGCACTATGAAATCCGTAGCACACTCCCCTCTACACATCCATGCATGAAAACAATGGAATGGGTGAGAAATTGGGAACACCCTCATATATATCGTGGCTACATTTAGTTCTTCAACACCTGCACAATCATTTGGCACCTAGCATCTTGCATTGGGAGTGTGTTGGTTTATGTGTTGAATATGGTCTTTGGCATATGGATTAGCTCGATATGTAGTGTGACTTAGGATAGATTAGGCTCACTTAAACATACACCACCTCTTTTGATAATATGAGATTTTAAAAATATAAAAAACAAATGTATATTTTTTATACTTGAAAATCCACAAAGCATAGATTTGGGCTTACCAATTTAGTTGCATTTTTGTATTGTAGGTCAAGAGAGAAAAACCAAAGGATTTATGGGAAAAAGTGATCAACAGGAGGTTGATGAATAATCTGAAGGTTAAGGACACTGGCCAAAAGACTTAAGAAAACAATAAATCAAGTAGAGAGTGATGAAAAAACTCTAAAAAATACCAGTTCATTTTGATCGCTAACAAGTTCGGTTCGCTACTTTTGTAGAGGTTGATATGGTATGTAATGTTTTTGATTAGATGAACGATGTTTGTAAAGTGGTTGAACTAAAGCATAGGAGAGAAGGCAGATCTTGAGGATTATATCGCAGGCCGAGGAGCTTGGTGCGATATAGTTCACCTCATATAGATATTACCCATCTGAGGAGAGTTGTAAGCGGCGCAAGAATTGCAGAACTACCATAATAAGAGAGCCAAGAGACAAATATTTGTGGGCGTAGCCCAAGAAGAGGTGAACCATGGTAATACATGTGTAATGTGATGAATGCATGCATATCTTCATCATACTTTTAGTAGTTAAACATTGTGTGTAATGAATGAATGAGTTATTATATTGCTTGGTTAATTGATGTTGGGATAAAAAGAAAATATGGCATGGAGGCTAAAATATAAAAGAGAATAACAATAGTTATAATAAATGGTTCATAATATAGATTATGTATCTCTCACTCAATCCTAGGTTGTAAACACCCGAGTCTTATAGCCACCCATTTAAAGTTATCTTGGGTGAGACTGCACAGTGCATTCTGTGTACTGTGTTTCCTTTTGGTTTACCAGAAGGGCCGATACTTTTAGGCTTTGTTGGTACCCTGAAAGATATGAACCCTGGGTCAACAACACAGGTAGTAGGGAAGAGTCATTCATTAAACCAACAAATGGTTTTGTTGCCATGTTAAGAGGAACAAGAGAGGATTGAGTAGATGAGATAGAATGCATGAGAAAAGAATGAGTGAAACCAGAAGACCGCTAAGCCATTAGAAGGGAATGTTGAGACGGTGGAACCCCACGAAAGCAGAAATCAAAGGCTGGTTGAGAACTAAAGAGCTAGAGTTTTCCTAGAAAGACAATAGAAACCCTAGAATCACACCTCAAAAATATCTGGATAAATACGTGTTTACATATTTACACGAAGTCTTTTTCTGTGATTTTCCCCACCTACTGTAGGAGTGGATACTAAGGTTTAAATATAACCATGCGATGAACCGAATCTGACAGCTAGATTGGAACCCAGAACAGGTTGAGTAGTTGCAATAGGTGAATAACAAATTCACTCGCGCAGTCAACTTTTGTCTTGACAGTATTGTGGCATGCTTCATCACAAAGTTTGCAGTCGACACAGTGAAGTCATACAGTGCAACAGAGAAGGAATTTCTATGCAAACCTCATGGAAGGTACATTCGATCACTGTATACTTCTATTAAAATATTGTTATATAACAAAGGGGTAATGACAATGGAATCGGACAACTAGAATTCCCTTCATGCATGTGGGAAGGGAGGAAGCACTGACAGAAAGAGGAGAAATGGAAGAAGGTGAGGATAAAGGAAAGAAGGAGGAGGAACTCTTGGACCCGATCTTGATGTATGACAACCAACTTAAGTGGATCTTGGCGTCATCAGGAATGACACATAGTGGAGTACCATACCAATATAAGGTGGTTACCAATAAGAGAGCCATAGACGCGAAGGAGGGATTGGAAAGCGATGAGGAAGAGGTAGAGGATCTCCGGGATGTGGAGCAGATTGAGGAAATCTTGCACGCAACCTATGAGCAAAAAACAAGAGGCCCAAGAACGAGAGGATAAGGCATCCATCCTTCCATATTAATGTCATTGTGGAACCCATAAACCCATGTGAAACCAATACGCCAAAGAGAACACCATCGTTTAGACAACTGAAGTTCAGAGGATGTCCGACAACAAGAAGTACATATACCACAAGAGCAACAACTAGAGGAGCCAGTTCAGGCAATACTAGTCAAGTATATACACCGTGCGACGAAGGTAGAAGTTTAGTATTTAGAATGGAAGGAAACGATTTCACTATCAGATTACCAGACTTTCTTAGGAGAAGCAGCAGAAGACCCTGAGAAGCATTTCTTCATTTGTGCAAATATCTAGGAAGCAAAATAGGTCACTGATGAAGATAACAAACTCGTGCAGCTAGCGTTAACGCTAAGAGACCACGCACTAGATGGGTACATGAGTCTAGAAACGAACAGTGCCCCTGGCACAACGAGAACACTGGAAGACATTAAGAAGCTACTGATTAATGAGTTCCAGAAGCTGAGCTCAGAGGATCAGTACATGAACGAGATGATCGAGATAAGACAGAAAACATGAGAGTTTGTATGGGAGATTGACCAGAGATTCAAGCAACTGAAGGGGAAGTTAAAATACCTTATGATCGAGATGCAACATTGGCACATATTTGTCAAATCACTACTCCCACACCTAAAATATCCTTTACGACAGCAGAAGTTTCAGATGTAGTCCGAGGCTCTACATGTAGCCTTGCAGCTGGAAGAGAACCAATACCAACAGACGGACCCAACTATTGAAGAATTGAAGGAGGATTTGAAGAACCTAACATTTTAGTTGAACTAGAATAAGAACAAGGACAAACGAGAAGTCGTTTGGTTCACCATGTGCAAGACGAAAGGACACCACAAGAATGAATGTCCAACATTCGCACAGTATATGGAAACAAGCATGCCAAACCCACTACCACAGGGAGGATTATGGTGCGAAATATGAAAGAAACCGGGTCATGACTCTTATCACTGCACGATGATGCAGAAGTACCAAACAATTCCAAAGAATTCTTATTTCACCTTTCGTAAGTTAGTGGGCCATGAAAACAAAGATTGCAGAACTATGGAGCAGATGCAAGAAAGAACATCAGACACATATAGGGTACAAGCTGAAATGATGACTGGGCAAGCATTGCCACAGTTCAATCAAGCCCCAACTCCATACAACACTGCGGAGCAGCAATACAATATTGCGCAACAACGATACAATAATGCACTGTCGCAGTACAACCCGATGCAACCCCAGTATAATATCGTGCAGTATAATCAGGCACCATAGTACAACATGCCAAGAGTGGACCGAGCAGGCTATCAAGAAGGAGAACGAGCCAGAGGAGGTTTTAGACGTGGTAGAGGACCAGTCACATGTCACAAATGTCAGCAACCGGGACATTATGCACGGGAATTCCCACTACCGCTAGCGACTTGTATGTATTTTCGTGCATTGGATCACAAGATAGAGGAATGTTTGACACTATTAGTAAAGATCCAGGAAAAGAGGAACTAGAACAACCAGAATGTTCAATGGATTTTAGTGGAAGCAAGGGAGGATGGACGAAACATCAATATAGTCACTCGTGGAGGAACGAAGATAGGAAATGATGCAGTCTGACAGGAACTTGCACAGAATCAATGGGTAAAGAAGAACACCAAAACAAGAAAGCAGTTTGACGCGCCCAAAGAAAAGGAGTCTTTTAAGGAATCCCGACAACAATTTCAGAAGGTGTACACAACATCGACTTCCACTGTGCAACTAGTCCATGAAGCCCCAGAATACGAAATGCCACCATCATTGGATCATACCAATGGAATTCCACCCAAGGGACAAGTAAGTACTATCACAGAATTTTTGCAATCATGCATAAAAATGTTAAGTGATCCTTCATATGTGAAAATATTGCAAAACATCCTAGAGAAATGTAGCAACGAGACAGAACAAAAGCTAGAACTGAAAATTGTCAATCATCTACACACAAGAAGAAGAACAAGTAGGGAATTTAGACTGAATGATAACATTGGGGATTTCAATATGGGAGACATCATACTGGACCTAGGATCTTAAGTGAATGCGCTACCTAAGAAAACCTGGCAATGCATGGGAGAGCCAACATTGGGATACTCAAATGACCAATTAAAACTAGCAAACCAACATAGGGTCCTACCAATAGGGAGACTGAAAGGAGTAACAGTAGATCTTGATGGAGTGTGCACTAAAGTAGACTTTGAATTCATCAAAATAGTAGATGGCACAACACCGTACCCGTCACTACTCGGTATGGATTGGGTGTTTGACAAACATACCATAATTAACTTGAAGACAAGGAAAATGACATTTGAATCTGGATATTACAGGGTCATAGCACCACTAGATCCATCATAAGGGGAAAGGTTTGTAGAACCCACTTGCCTGGACTTAGAGGAGATTGTCCAGTCGTACATAACAACTACACACGATGAGAATTACGTAAATTCAACTGCAGACAGTGTACTCAGTTGGCAGAGCATTACTTCATGCACAACAGATTCAAACACTGGGCTAGAAATAGCAGCAGAGACTTCAATAAGTATCCATGAGAAGATGTGCAAGAATAGACCACGAAGTATGGTGGATAGGCACATAAATCAAAGAACCACCCAGTTTCCATGGACTAAATGATTTGGAAACATTCTTGACACAATATGAAGATGAAGTATTAGAGAACTAGAGGCTACTAGCACTAGATTTAGCACTCAAGGCCACACCCACAATATGGTGGGGCACACACAAATATATTATCACAAACTGGTACCAATGTAAGCGGTTACTACACATAAGGTTCGACAGAGAA
>SNQJ01S0157598.1:6672-26930 GCA_010110895.2 Picea sitchensis
AGATATTTATATTTGGAAAATATTCAATTGTAGTTCATTTCAAATCAACTATTTAGCAGTGATACTCTATTTCTACTTTCTATTTAACTTTGAAAAATTCTATTTAGTGATACTCTATTTCAACTTTCTATTTAGTTTTGAAAAATGTTATTAGTGATACTCAGGGATGATCTTTCTTTTAATAACAATGTCTAAAGTGGAGATATTTATATTTGGAAAACATTCAATTGCAGTTCATTTCAGATCAACTATTTGACACTAGTAATATATTTCTACTTTCTATTGAAAAATGCTATTTAGTGATACTCTGTTTCAGCCACTACATGTCTCAATTTTATCATCTCAACATTGAAAACCTCATAAAACTACTACCAAAGAAGGCTAGCTAATATTTTTGTGGTTCATCCTCCAATGTTCATCTGCCTTTGGAAGGTAATAAACATCAATATACCAAAACTTATCACATGTACTAATACTTTGATCAAGGTGATATTTGCCAACTACATGTTTAATCACTTCAATCTGTATAACATATTTGAAGGTTCTTAACTAAACCAAAAAGTCAACAATACAGGATAATATTCTTACATATCATTACTTAATCAACAAAGTAAGTGCACCTTAAATAGTTAAATATCCTGGGCATATTTATTACACACTATGTAATCCAATGAATTATTTCAAAAATGTACTTCATTAGAATAAAAATAAAGTTAACACTAAGAATCCAATCTACTGAAGATTTTTGAATAACATAGTTCCTTCCAAAAACGTTTCCATTCAAAAATAGAGAAACTGGTAATCGAGAAAAACATAATTGTTATTTGTTTCAACATTGTTTGTGATATTGTAGGTAGGTTAGCATAAAACGATATTTACCTGTGTTGCACAACCCTTCCATCTAGCAAGGTGGTCCATTTGTTTCACACCTTTAAACCAGTCAACTACAACAAGCTCTAGCAAGGTGGTACATCTGTTTCACACCTTTAAACCAGTCAACTGAAACAAGCTACAATAAAGGCTTCCGGGATAGGACCTGGTTGTACACGTTTGTCATGTTTATATTAAAGAAAACCGAACAAAGAGTTTGAAATCCATATTAATCTTAAATAACAGGAAAAAGTCAACCTTAGATCCATCATCTATGAACTCGAAATCTCTTTGCATATGGAACATGACAACATGAAAAATCAAGAGCATCCGTTAATTCTTCTTCTACGGATTTGGTTCCTACAAACAAAAGGTGCACTGCATTAGCATAGTGTGATTACAAAACTTAATCAGATTCCAAAACTTTGATCCATCTGCAAGAAAATTAACAGCATAAATTTGTAAGAACTTAATTCTAAAACCGTGTTTTTTATTTCCTTTGAGGAATTTTGTGAATCCATATGCCAAGGCCCAAATCAAATGGCATATAAAAGTCAAAAGACATTTTTATTCAAACTATTTAAATATGCAAACTACATGAAACTAAATACCCCATACCTCTTGATCAGGCACTTGGAAATCCTCATCTTCATCAAACTCTTCATCTGGAATTTCACTACCTCTGGGAATTTGATCTACAAACGAGCTAGGTTTAATGGAAGCTTGTTGGCATTTTTGACCTTTCTTTGATACAATATCAGAGTGCATCTTTGCCATTATTTGGATGTGTGGCAACACATCACAATCATCTCTCTGAGAGAACTGTTGACACAACCCTCTTTTTCACAGAATGATTAAAAAAAAATATTGAGAATCTAAAGAAAAGGAAGTGAAAGGTAGGGAATTCAAACCAGAAACATGGTTAGGAGAAATACCCCAAAAAATTTAATTCCCATAAAATAAGGGCGAAATTCCTCTAAAAAATTCCCATTTCCGGAAAATAGGGCGAATACCTCCAAAAAAGATTCCAATTATTAGAAAATCAAGGCGAAGGGAGGATCCGGTTCGAATTTGATAGGGAGAAAATGGATTTCCCTCCTCTCCTCTCACAAAGAACCGTGGGCGAAGGGTTTTCATATAATTTAAAATAAATAAATTTGGAGCAATTTATATTCAAATCCCTCCAAATCTTTCTATAGTAATAATTCGCCCAACCAAAATTTCATACGCCCTAATTTTTCCCATGAGCAAAATTTCGCCCCTAAAATTTTCTATGGCCAATATGCTCCTCAACTCCCTCCAGTAAGAAATCAAACCCCAAATCGATGCCAATGAGAACCCCAAATGAATCCTCCTCTTGTCTATCGAGGGTGGATATTGCACCACTGAAACTAAACCTGTTGTGGAATGGTTTTTCCCAAAACCACAACGAAAATGTTGGCTACAAGAGAAATCAATAAGATATCAAATCATAATGCCAAGGGGAAGGGTTACTCTTCTATTTATCCTTTCTTTGGACCTTCTAGATATTTTCCCCATTTTGACCAAATCAAATCTTCACTTTATTTCCCCTCCAATTCCATTTAAATATAATTGTTTATTTTATTTAATGTTACTTTTAGGACTTGTCATTCTTTTACATAGTGACATCAAATAAAACCCCTTGAATACCCTTTTTCCTTGTTGACTATATCCTATGGGAGGCGTATAGGGTCTTGAGTCATCCTTCATCAAAGTCCACTGGAAGGGGACATTACAATCCTCCCTTCCCAAGATTGCTTGTCCTAAAGGAATTCTAGATTAGGGTGCTACAATATTTTCTCCCCTTTCCAGGTAGCATCTTCTGTGGGCAATCCTCTCCATACAACCAAGTACTCTCGAATGACCCTGCTTATCAGTCTCTGTTCCATAACATAAAAAATACTCTCGGGAGATAGAAACAATTGTCCCTCCTCATCTACTGGAGGAAGATATGCCAAAGAAATGACCTGTTGTCCCAATGCCTTCTTGAGGCATGATAGATGGAAGGTATTGCAGATCCTGCTGCCCTTTGGTAGCTCCAGTTCATATTCTACTTCCCTAACTCTCTTTATCACTCTATAGGGCTTGTAAAAGTGGTGCTTAAGCTTCTCTGTACCACTCTTCTTTAGTGATGGCTATCTATACGACTGCAATCTGAGAAATTTAAGATCTCCAACCTCAAAGTTGCATTCTATCCTGTGTCTATCTGCATACATCTTCTACTGATTTTGAGCATTCTATATATTCTCCTTTAAGACTCTTAAGATGTCCTAAATTTCTTGTAACCAGTCCTTGGCCTTAGGAGCTCAACTCTCTCCAAATGAAAAATACATAAAAGATGGAGTGCCATAAACATACAATTCCCATAACGGGCTCATCCCAATGGAAATGTGATGAGTGGTGTTGTAGAAATTCTCCCTGAGATGAAACCATTTTTTCCATGCTTGTTGTTGTCCTGCCACATAGTTCTTCAAGTACCCCTCGATCCATTTGTTTACTATATTAGTCTTCTCGTATGTTTGGGGGTGATAGCTAGTGTTGGGTGTCAACTTTGTCTTGGATAACCTGAATAACTCCTGCCAAAACACACTGAGAAACCTCTTATCTCGGTCACTGACGATGTTCCATGGAAGGCCATGGAGTCTAAACACCTCCTTGAAGAATATATATGCTACTTGAGATGCACTATACTCCGTAGGAATAACAAACAAGTGCACATATTTAGTCAAATTTTCCACTACCATGTAGATACAATCCCTGCCATACACCTTTGGTAACCCTATGATGAAGTCCATGTAAATGTTTTCCCACTTCTGCTCCAGAATCAATAATGGTTGAAGCAATCCTGCAGGATGCGTGAGCTCTAAATTATTTTGCTGGCAGGTCATGCACTCCCTCACATGATGAAGTACATTCCCTTTGAGACCCTTCCATGAGAATCTCTCCCTTACCTTCCCATAGGTCTTCAGATACCCTTGGTGCCTTGCTAGTGGTGCATCATGTGTTGCGCTCAAATCTTATCCTTGAGTGTGGGCTCAGGGACAATATAGATTTTGTCTTTGTAGTAGATGATGTCATACAATACCTTGTACCTGTCATCTTGAATAATACCCTCCATCATCTCACAAGTGAAGGTATTCTTTCAGTATTCCACCAAGAGAATGGACTTCTAGTCTGTTGAGATATATGTCATGGAAAAGGCTGCAGGTATTCTGGATAAGGCGTCGAAGACTATATTCTTCTTTCCCTTTACATACTCAATGTCGAAATCATATGCATGTATGTTACTCACTCACTTATGTGGCCTCTCATTCATCTCTCGTTGCACCAAGAAATATCTCAGGCTATTGTGGTTAGTCATAACAAAAAAGAATCCTCCTACCAAGTAATGTCTGAATTTGGTCAATGCATGCATGATGGCCAACATATCCTTATCATATATTGGGTAGATTTTCTCAAGATCCATTAGCTACCTACTCTAGAAATCTATTGGATGTCGGTTCTACATCAATGCTGCTCCTATCCCTTCAATGAATGTGTCACACTCCAGGACAAAAGGATGTGTAAAATATGGGAGTGTTAATACTGTTCATGTGCTCATGAACTTATTTATTCTATTAAATGCTACCTGTGCATCCTATGACCATTATAATTCCCCCTTCTTGGTGAGGTCTGTTAATGTTGCAACCAATTGTGAAAATCCTTTCACAATGAGTTTGTAATAACTACATATCCCTAAGAATCCTCGTATATATTTGAGTGACCTGGGGGTGGGCCATTCTAAGATGATCTGGATCTTCTCCTGATGCACCTTTACTCCCTCAACACCAATCACATGCCCTAGATAGAGGATCTATGTCAACCTGAACCCACATTTTTCATCCTTTGAAAAATGCGACTATTCCTCTATGATGGTGAGAATCTCGTCCACATTGTTAGAACCATGATTTTCATAGCTAAGAACACTTCACCGCGCAAAGGATTCTGTCGCGCAATGGATTTCGTCATGCAGTGGATTTCATCGCGCAGTGGACTGTCACGCATGGGATGTTGTCGCGCAGAGGATGTCGTCGCACAATGGATGTTGTCGCGCATAGGATGTTTTCATGTAGAGGATGTCATCGCATTGTGGATTTCGTTGCGCAAAGGATTCTTTTGCTCAAAGGATTTTGTTACGTAGAGGATGCTTTCGTGCAGAGGATTTTCCTGCACACAGGCTACAGGTCGCGCTACGCAAATGACTGGTTTAGTGGTCAACTTCAAGATCACTTTATGACCAACTGGAGAGGAATTTTGAAAATCCCCGAGAGGGTTTTGTTGAAGAAAAACCAAATAAGAAAAAAATATCTCATATTTGAAAAAGGTTGCATATTTTGGGAGATTCGAAGGAATCTTTGAGCAATATTTTTTAGTTTTCATGATTTCCTATCTGAGACATGTTTTTCTGACACATATTCCAGCCATCTGGATATGAATTTCAAGAAACCGAGAGAGGTTTTTATTTATAACAATATTAACTGCAAAAACCTCTCTCATTTTCGAAAACAATTTTTTAATAGTGAGATATGATGTCATCTTTAACGCCTATTTTACCAGTTTGTTGCGCAATCCGCTGCATTTTTGGTGTAGGTTACTGTTGCATAACATACTTGTTGTGAAGGGGTGACAGAGTGTCCAACAATTCACATGATGAATTATCACAACCATATGGTCGAATTCTGATCATGATAAATGATTGTAAAGAATATTTCGGTTACAATTATGATTTGGCAAAGTCAGGTTTTCTATTTTTAGTAAATCCGTTGAAGTTTTTGTTCTCTTTCAAAGAAATCAGATCCATGATTCTAGGAGAGAGAAGTTCAACCCTAGAAGCCAAGGGTGACATTCTTTTTCTATATATGGGGATCATTTTCATGTAAAGGGGTTGGTTTTCAAAACAATGCAGACAATGACTATTGAATGTATCTTTCGAATCTGATTGAAACTTAATGAAAAGGTCCTGAAGCTTTGACAAAAAGATTCTAACGGTGGCAATCTGATGTATTGTATTATTTATTTGCATATCTGATTTCCTGTGCTCTTCTATTCACATATGTAAATTTATGTCTAAATCAGAACGTGATTTCAAATCTAGAATTCATTGCACAGTGCTCTAGATTCATGCCATTTAGACAAATTGTGTTTCTTCTAAGTTAACTCTGAATTCATCCTTAGCGGTGCTCTAAGTTGCTTCATGTGTTTTTCTTCCACCACATACAACGATATTTTACCTGAAAGACTGTAGCTCATTTAACCTTTATCCTCTCAGGTTCAATCACTAAGTCATTTGTTTCTCTCATTTTCAGAATTTGACTCCATTGCCCAATGGTACTTTCTCTCTTGCTTGTCTTACCATGCCTTTTAGAACAAAAGTAAACTTGTCCTATTGTAGAATCTGACCTCTGTGCATTTATTAATGAAATGTTTGAGTTATTACCAGTCATTAGACATATCAGAGAGACCTCTCTAGTTGTATAGGTCAAAATACAATCTAAAGTTAGTTGAAACAATTACCTCTGGGATTTCTTTGATACAACCCAAAGAAATTACCGAGTGCTAACATTTTGGCACCGTTGCCATGGACGAAATTGAAAATTTTGCTTGGGAAAGAACGACATGGTTGAGTTCTAAGGTCTGAGAGAAGCATACACTTAGGCACATATTAGTTGTAATTTTGTTCTGGCGACTCCACACATCAGAAAATTAGTTGAAGGTGATTCCACTGGAAGAAGAATCTAGAGATAAAGTTTTCATGGTGAATCCAATCAAGCTTCAAATGTGATTCAAAGACTCCACTAGAGAACGAGACCTGTTAACAGAGATATGGAAGGGCATTATGGAAAAATCAGGTACTCGAGCTTAAGTTTAGTTCAAGAAGTACTTTTCTATTTTATCAACATCTTCTTGTCCTTTCCTAATTTTTTCAAAAGAATATTTCTTCACTTACTGCATTCAAATGAAGCCTAGAGATCTACCCTTGTATATCCTCCATAGAAAATTGTAGGCATACCTCCTTCTTGTATAACCGATATTCACCAAGATCCTTCCTCTAAGCCATATGATGTTCATGATCATTCTTGTGAGCTTAATGAAACCAAATATGAGCTTGTACCTTCTGTTCTTAATACTACACCCTCCAAGATTCAATAAAGATACAATCCTCTTAAATTTCCTTCCATCCTTCATGACTTTTCTCTGAAACATTATAAGTACGTTCCTCAGTTCGATGGAGAGCTTGATGGAAAGTCAGCTGAAAAACATATTCAGGTCTTTGATCATTTTATAGAAATTTTTGAGATCGAATATGATGATGTGTCTATGAGGGCCTTTTCTCAGTCCTTACAAGGAGATGCCAAAGCATGGTTCAGACATTTACAACCTCAGTCGATTAGCTCGTGGGCTGAACTGGGGGAAGCTTTCCGTAGATTTTGGGGTGAGAGAAAGTCATGGGATCTACTCCTTTCAAATTTTTATGCCATGAGAAGAATTAAAGATGAAACCATATCAAATTTCAATAGGAGGTTTGCTAGTCTTTATTATAAACTACCTAAGAAAATTCAACCCACTGAAGCTATTTCCATGCTCCATTATGCAACAACCTTTGATCCAAATTTGTCTTTCCTTCTGATGGAAAGAAGATCTAAGTCCTTACATCAAATGTTTAATTATACTCATGAGATTCAACATAATATTCAAGCATGTAAACAAATTCAAAATGAAGAGTTGGATGCTAAAGAACATGACAGTGAATAGGAACAAAAAATAGTTGATTTGAATCTTGAGAAGAGGGTTAATAATATCATATGTCCTCTTGATGCTTTAAATGTTGATGATTTTGCAAAGTATTATATTCCACTTATTGAAAAAGAAGGTGCTAATTTAGCTTCTGATCCATCTCATCATAAGCACGAGGTTGATTGTTTTATGTATTCATTTGTAGACAGTTAAGAAAATGAATATGCAAATTAGCTTGTTGAAGAGCAGGTTGATGTCCCAAGTTTTTTCTCGTTAGATTACATTGCAGATGTTGTTGATTTTCATATATATGATGAATATGATGATGATTATGGTGTTGAATTCCTAAAACAACCAGCTGCATGTTCTCTATCAAAAAATGTTCCTTTTTAGCAGTGTAATGAGAGAAATCAACCTACATATCACAGTTACAAAGAAGAAAGTATTGAATCAGCTGAAGGAAATTATTTACCTTTATGCTTTTCTTCATTTAAATTGTTGAAATAAAATTCTAAGATCATCACCGAAGAAAATGAATGTGTGTTGATGCCAAATCACACTGATTCACTGGAACAAATTGACAAGAAATTGTAGCAATATTCTCATGTGTTTGATGACCCTGTTGTTATGTAGAAGGTCTTGTCAGTTCAAAATTGTAGCCATTGGTCGAAGATGAATATGAAAATGAGTATGTTCAACAATCTAAAGAAATTGAAAAATGTGCATATGACAAGAGTGAAGAAAATGAAGAAAGTTTTGAATTAGGTGAAAGAACCTTGCCATTGTGTTTTGCGTCTTTCAAATTGTTGAAGAAAAATGTTTATAATGCTTCAAATAAAAAATCCTCCAGGCATGATGTTGAATATGAAGAAAGAAGTGGACTTGCAAATGAAAACTGTCTTCCATTATGTTTTTCTTCCTTTGAATTGTTGAAATTAAATCATGAGATAATAGAGGAAGGAATGAAGTCTGACTACATTCAAAGTGACATTGGTTTACATGAGAAAATTGTTATCAGTGAAGAGGACCAAGAATGCTCTCATACTTTTAATGACCCTATTGTTGATTACATGGAAGGTTATTTCAGTTCAGATTTGCAGCCTGTGATCAACTACCAGTTTGGAAATAAATATGATGGTCAATCAACATCAGTGTTAGATATGGATTGCTTGCCACTGGGGGTTTCATTTCAGCCAGCACTGTCTTCTTATTCAGAATATTTTTATTTCCAGCAGTCTCAACATATTTTTCAACCTTTTTGTGGTAATCAAAAGGTTGAATTAGATGAAAGCAAGGATGTAGTGGAAGGGGTGAAACATTATTGTTGTTTTATGTATGTTCTGGAGGATCCATTTGCAGTTTTGTTGGAGGCGACAAACTATCCCAATGTTTTTAATTTTTTGAGATTTGAATTTATAGATAAATTTTTGAATGAATTATCAGTAAATAGGATTTGGAACAAGCATGTGCAAAGAAATAAAAAAGTGGATAAATTTATTGCATGGTTTCATTGGCATTTTGATTTCACTTGATTGGCATATTTTTTAGCAGTAAACGTAGGTAGGAGTGCAAATAAGCTTGATACTACGAGCATTTATTTTAGCAATCTGTAGTTTTCATTTTCAGCTTAGTTTCAGATTTAAGTTTGGAGCATATACAATTTTGGGTTTTTAGCGGATGCAGGTTACAAGTTACAGTTGGAAAGTTGAGTTTGGGAGCAACCCAATGGACAGGCGCCTGGTCTACTACTCTTTGCTACCTCACAGGGAGGATAACATCCCCATTGGAGACACCTATTAGCACCATGATTTTCATAGATAATAGCACTTCACTACGCAAAGGATTCTATCGTGTAGTGGATTTCTTCGCGCAGTGGATTTCATCACGTAGTGGATTTCATCACGCAGTGGGCTGTCGCGCATGGGATGCTGTCGCGTAGAGGATGTCGTCACACAATGGATGTTATCGCATATAGGATGTTGTCATGCAGAGGATTTCATAGTGCAATGGATTTCTTCACGCAAAAAATTATGTCTCAAAAAGGATTTTGTCACACAGAGGATGCTTTCGCGTAGAGGATTTTCCTGCGCACAGGCTACAGGCCGCGCTGCACAAATGACTGGTTTAGTGGTCAACTTAAATATCACTTTTTGACCAATTGGAGAGGAATTTTGAAAATACCTAAGAGGTTTTTGTTGATCACAAACCATATAATAAAAACCTCTCTCATATTTTAAAAACGTTTCATATTTTTGGATATTCGAAGGAATATTTGAGCCATATTTTCCAGTTTTCATGATTTCCTGTCCGAGACATGTTTTTTCGACACATATTCCGGCCATATGGATATTAATTTCAAGAAAATGAGAGAGGTTTTCATTTATAACGATCTTAAATACAAAAACCTCTCTCAGTTTCAAAAAATAGCTTTTTATTAGTGATATATGATGTCATATTTAACGCCTATTTTCCTAGTTTGCTGCGCAATCCACTGTGTTTTTGCTATAGGTTACTGTTGTGTAGAAGACTTGTTGTGCAAGGGTGACAGAGTGTCCAAAAATGCACATGATGAATTATCACAACCATATGTTCAAATTCTTATCATGATCAATGATTTTAAAGAATATTTCGGTTACGATTATGATTTGGCAAATTCGGGTTTTCTATTTTTAGTAAATCCATTGAAGTTATTCTTCTCTTTGAAAGAAATTGGATCCATGATTCTAGGAGAGAGAAGTTTGAACCTAGCAGCCAAGGGTGACATTAGTTTTCTATATATGGGGATCATTTTCATGTAAAAGGGGTTGGTTGGAAAAACAATGTAGACAGTGACTATTGAATGTAGCTTTCAAATTCGATTGAAACTTAATGAAAAGGTCCTGAAGCTTTGTTGAAAAGATTCTAACAGTGGCAGTTTGATGTATTGTATTCTTTATTTGCGTATGTGCTTTTCTGTGCTCTTATATTCACATCTGTAAATTGTTTTCTAAATAAGAATGTGATTTCGAATCTAGAATTCATTGCGCAGTGCTCTAGATTCATGCCATTTAGACAAACTGTGTTTCTTCTAAGTTAACTCTGAATTCATCCTCAACGGTGCTCCAAGTTGCTTCATGTGTTTTTCTCCTTCCACACACAATGATTTTTAACTGAGCGACTGTTGCTCATTTAGCCTTTATCCTCTCAAGTTCAGTGACTAAGTCATTTGTTTCTCTCATTTTCATAATTTGACTCCATTTCCCAATGGTACTTTCTCTCTTACTTGTCTTACCATCTCTTTTAAAACAAAAATAAACTTGTTCTATTGTAGAATCTGACCTCTGTGCATTTATTGATGAAATATTTCAGTTATTACCAGTCATTAGACATATGAGAGAGCCCTCTCTCATTGTATAGGTCAGAATACAATCTAAAGTTGTTTTAAACAGTTACCTCGGAGCTTTCTTTGATACAACCCAAAGAAATTACAGAGTGCTAACACACATGTTTTAGGTGTTCCTCCCATGTCCTGTTGTAGATGAGAAGATTTTCAAAGAACACCAGTAAAAATTTACTCAAGTATTTTTTGAAGATATGGTTCATGCATGACTAAAAGGTAGTTGGTGCATTATTCAACCCAAAGGGCATGACTCGAAACTCATAGTGCCCATAGTGACACTTGAACGTTGTTTTATGGATATCCTCCTCCCTGAACCAAATCTAGTGGTATCTTGATCACATATCAACCTTTGAGAAGTACATTTTCCCATGCAACTTGTTGATCATCTCATCAATCCTGGGTATTGGGTATCGGTTCTTGATGGTCTTGTTGTTTAGTTCCCTATAGTATACACACATCCTCATGGTATCATTTTTCTTCTTCACCAGTACAACTGGCGAAGAAAAAGGACTAGAGCTAGTCCTGATGTGTCCCATCTCTAGAAACTCCTTTATGGACTTCTTTATTTCATCCTTGAATATTTTGGGATACCTATGGGGAGGGGTGATCACAGGCTTCGACCCCTCTTTTATCTCAATGACATGCTGAAATCCTCTGTTAGGTGGTATTTCTGCTGGCAATGGTTCAAAATCCCTCTCATGCTTTCCAAGCAATGCTTGGATATCCATAGGGTAATGTTGGCGTTCCTGTGATGGTTTCTCCATGGTGATCAAGCACTCCATTGCACAAGACATGTCCCCATGTTTAAAAATGGCCTCCATGTGTTGGTTAGAAACAATCATGGGAGAACCTATCGACATACCACTCATGATGACTCATTGTCCACCCTTTTCCTAGAATTCCATCTTCATGTCCTTATAATTCATGCAGATATCCCCAAAAGAGTATATACACTGAACTCCTAGCACCACATGAGTATATGCTAGATACACGATGTCAAATTCATCGATCAATTTGTAGTTTCCCAAGGTTACTTCCAGTCCTTTGATATTCTGAGTACACATCATGTTGTACCCATCTTCTACTACCACATTGAATCCCTAAAAATCCCTTGTATGGATCTTTATCCTAGTGACAAGTGCAACATCAATGAAGTTGTGGGTGGCTTCACCATCCACCAATTCCATAACCCTCTACCCTTGCACAATCACTATGACCCTGAAAGTATAATATTTAGGGACTCCTGAAAGGGTGGAAATGGTCACTCCCTCAGGGATATCTTGAAATGGCACCTTATCTGTAGTATATGATGGCTCACCACTATATTTTCCAATACCTTCGTCATCACCATCATCCTCCTCGTCAAAAACTACCTCAATGTAATGGAATTTACCTTTTCCCATACATATATGACGTGGTTCCCACAGATCTTTGAAACTAAAGAAAAATTTCTTCCTCCTTAGTTCCCTTTGAGTCTCCTCATCCGTCTTGTCCTTCTCTGTCCATGACTTCTAGGGAAAATTCATCTTCTTACCTCTTTGACGGATGAAGGATTTTTTTGGTACCTTCTTGTTGAATACATCTTTCATGTCCCAGGATCTCACGATGGCCTCCTGTAATGTGGTTGGCCTACATGCCTTCACCCATCCTCTCAGGGGTTTATCTAGACATTATGTGAATAGTATCACCAACCTTTGCTGAGAGAAATTTGTCACCATAATTGCCATCCTATGGAAATCTGAGATATATGCTTCTAGTGTTTCTATATGTATCAATGGTGCCAACTCCATGAAATGTATCTCAGGGTCCTTTTGGTCGAATGTGTCCATCAATATTTGAGTGAAGTCCACATATGAAGTGATGTTGATGTGTTCTAATGTTACCAACCCATGGTACCACCATTCATGAGCTTCTCCTTCCAAGTGAAGGGTGACATACTTGATTGCTTCATATTCAATCATTGGGTTAAGTTGGAGGTAAGTGTCCAAATTATGTACCCAGGCCATGGTCGTTCTCTTTGCATACCCATTGAAGGGTGGAATATTCAACCTTCCCACCTTGCGCATGAGATCAAATTTCTATGGATATGTGTTCCCATGTTCCCTTCCTTCGGACTGTATTTATGTTTGAGGTCGCATAAGTCTTCGCAGGGAACGTTCTCACATATATATTCATCTATTATCTTGTACTCCCTGTATGAGGTGTTAATATAAAGCCCCTAACCCGATTTCTCCTGTGATTCTATAGGTTTCCTTGTCAAGAACTGTGGTAATAAAGGCCTAGGGATATTTAGGCTCCTGCTCTGAGTTGGGGTATGTTTATTCCTACTCTTTGTGTGTATTTTTTCACCCCAATGGGATCCATTGGGTCCACCTTGACCTATACCACTCATGCTCCCATGTTGACCTATCAACTGTGCGATCACCTCAAGCATCTATTTCTGGAATCTTGTTGTATATGCCTTTCTTTTAGATGCTTCATCCTGACCCTTGACCATATGTTTTAATATTTGGATCATAGTTCCTTCATGGTTGTCTCCCATGCTTCCCTCCGACTTTGTGTGATTTTATTCTGTTTCTCTTTTAGGTGTCTCTCGGGATGTCTGTCCTCCACTCCCTTTTCTTCTCAGAATCAATGTAGTCACAAGCTGGCAGAATCACCCGCTCTGATACCATTGTAATATTCCCAACTAGGCTAGAAGGGAATTTTAATATTTTTTGCCCAAAAAATGATGTTTCTTCTTATATGAATGTATTTTTAAATTCTTATAGATAGTTGCTCAATGAGGAATATTGTCAAACATATAACATACATTCATTACACAATAATGGAGAAAATAATCCTGACATCTTATTAAGGATGAAAACTCCCAAAAACCAGTACAATGATTTCTAATGGTTGTAATAACAACTGCAGAATACTATTGAACACACAAATCTAATGGTTGTTAGGATGCTACCCAATATACTACATAAACACACAATAAAAACCTAGAATGATGTCAATCTATGATGACCGTTGATCCAAGGCTTACTAGGCCATACTCTGGTCTTCTCCAATAGCACCTATATGTATTTAACCTTCCCTTCTCGAGATCCTCACAATCTCATTCTGGTAGATGGATGCAAACCCCAATTCACAGAGGCCCTCATGGGATGACTGTGAGGTGTCTAGTGGGGCTTCGCAGGACAACCCATGGGGGCATTGCCTTTTACATATGCACAAAACCTTCTGGCACCCATGGATATGAAAATCAACCTCTTCCTGAAATTTTCTGCAAACACCCTGTGCAAGCCGATATGCTCCCCAAATCCCTCTAGTAAGAAATCAAAATGGAAATGAATGGTAATGAGAACCTCAGATGAATCCTCCTCTTGTCTAGCTAGGGTGGATATTGCACCACCAAAACTAAACCTGCAGTGGAAGGGTTTTTTCCAAAATCACAATGAAAGCACTGGCTATAAGAGCACTCAATAAGATATCTTATCATAATGCCAAGGAGAAGGGTTATTCCTCTATTTATCCTTTCTTTGGACCTTCTAGATCTTTCCTCCATTTTGACCAAATCAAATCTTCACTTTATTTCCCCTCCAATTCCATATAAATATAATTTTTTATTTTATTTAATGTCACTTTTAGGATTTGTCATTCTTTTACCTAGTGACACCAAATAAACCCCCTTGAATCCCCTTTTTCCTTGTTGAATATGGCCTATGGGAGTCATATAGGCTATTGAGTCATCCTCCATTACAATCAATTAGAAGGAGACATTACAAGTTGTTCGGAACTCCTCTGATGAACATCATAGAATTTACCTTCAACTCCTCCTATGTACATCAGAGGAGTTTCTCCTAACTCCATTGGTGAGCTACACTGAGTTATTTTATTTTCCTCTAATAGACCTTTCAATTGCATGAGTTAGATTCCACTCCTCCGATAAAATCAGAGGAGTTAACTCCAAATATTCTGATTTCATCGGAGAAGTTTCCTCCACCTGCTCCAATAGAACTGACACACTTCACGTTAAGTTCTCTGATGTGTATAGGAGGGATTCCCATGAAGTCCTATGATATACATTGGAGGAATTAACCTCAACCCTGTCAATGTTAAATGGCACCCACCTGCAATAAATGATGATTTCACCTAACATTATAAATATATCTCTCCCCTTTTTTCTCACTATCTCACCAAGCACCAAGGATAAGAAGGTAGCCCCAAAACAAGAGTGCGTCGAGTTCCGACCCGAACACCCTCGATCGATCATGACCATCCACACAACATCTAGTAGTCAGGTAATCCCTCGATCGATCACGTGCAATTTAGGGTGAGGTTTATTCTCAATTATTTTGTTTTCCGGTTATTACCCTTGGGAGCCCTAAATCCCCCCCCCCGACGTCTACGATTATCCACTTGGAATCCCTACTACCATAAACCTATGAAATATTTCTATCAATATCTTCAGCTCTCACGAAACCATTCCTAATCATTCATTGATATCTGTGCCATGGAATGGACCTACTATTGCCACTCGAAATACCTTCACCCATTGTAATCCCTAAACATTTCCCCAAGTCTAGCACATTGATGCAAAGCGAACTAAACCTTACTCGACAAGACATTAGATTCAATATTTGTTTCATGGGTTAGTCTAAATCAATGTGACGTGACTTAGTGTAAAACACCGAGCAAGAACTCATCTTAGAACCATCATTGTTGGCACAATTAGGGTAATTTTCCCCTTAATCCTCCGATCGCATCGAAGGATTTCATATTAACTCCTCTGATGGGATCAAAGGAGTTACCCGAAACTTTTTCAATGATATGTTGGGTACTTTTGAGGTAACCTTGGCGATGTACAATGAAACAATTGCCAACTACTCCTTTGATTCACATTAGAGGAGTTGATACTAACTTCTTCGATTTTCTTTATCTTGGAAAACTTCTCAGAAACTAGACCTATGGTCACCAGAGCCCTTAATACCAACTACGCCGATGGTCATTGGAGCACTTGTTAACAACTCCTTCGATTTTCATTGGAGGAGTTAACATCAAAGCCTCCAATTTTACCTCCTGGGCACATTTTGAGTTATTTTCTCCCTCAATCTTCACCATATTTCTCACAATGACTGCAATCATCTTATCATCCTTAGATGATGAATCTCCACCCAACATTAACAACCGTAATTACTCAAGTATGGACTCTGAAATACTTAAGCAAATTATTTCAAATGCATAAATTAGTTATAGTCTTTTTTTCTCACATTATCTCCATTTGTTACTCTGCAAGCTTAGACATCTCTCCTAATAAAAGGGAAACGAGTAAAGTTCCAAATACCAAAGCCTCTGCCAGTGACTGATAAGATGAATATGAAGTAAAAGTGGTTGAATATATGTATGATGCCACCTATGGACTCGTAGAGAAGGAAGGAGAAAAACTCAAATGGGGGAATGTATACCATATGTTCAAAAATAAAAACTTATCCATGAACACCGAGGACTAGGATGAGCTAAAAATATTCAAGAACATTAGAAAATATAGAATATTTGGGGTAGAAACACAAGAAAATCTATTCCCTTGCGCATATTCCACCACTTGGATCCTAAAAAATATAGATTTGAAAGACATATATGTCTATAACACCAAGAAAGAACCCATAACACTGTTCCGACCAAAATACCTAGAAAAATGCTATCACATTGGGAAGGGGATTAAAAAACTAGATCACGATCTCCTYGATGAGTTTGAATACACACCCAAAGATCTATTCCTCAAATGGTACAAGGAATACAAGYAGTTCAACCATAGACCCAAGGAGGATACCCCACGAGCAGTTTAAGTAATCCATATCAATATATGGTAGCTATGTTGTGCAGGTTATATGGAGAATMATACACTACTCAATTTMCCCTGTCTTACATGCTGCTAATATATTACTTTGTAAATGAAGGAATGAAATTCAATTAGGATGACATCTTGTTATCCAACCTAACAGTTGCTATAACTACAGTGGTAGGAGCTCAACCGATAACTTTTCTAATTTTCCACATGTCTTCCTACCTCTTGGATATCATGTGCATCATCCACCAGTACCCAAACATGGGATGGAAATGACAACCATTACTACAAAGTGCTTTGAGAGCACAAATACATAACATAATATCAGAAGATCCGTGAAAATTTTCTGGCCCCTCTATATGAAATCATATTCTGCAATACAACCCCATGCATGACTAACAAAGTAATCGAATTCATAAATAGGATTGGGGACTAGTACCTTATGGAGCATGGTACATATATTAGAGTGTACGGTGCCACTAAACCTTCCCATATTCTCCCCTAGTTTGTACCAGATAAACTAGTACTCCAAGAAGTTTCATATCAGACAATAATACATGGAGTAGGAGGAACGTTCTACCGAGGGAAGAAATCAATATGGATGCCTATTTCGCTGTACATTTGGATTTACTCATTTTCCAACACCAAGTAAGAATAGGAAGAAGTATATATCTTATTCTCATATCATTTTATAGAGGAAATATTTTGAAGACACAACCCTAAAGGATTCGTAAGAGACCATTTCAATAAAGTGGGCTTTCCTTGGGAGTACACAATAGATGTTTGGGAAGAAGAAGAAGTTCATCAAAATGCATGGACCTACTATGATGTTATCTTATAGAGATGAGGTCATCCTATAGGGAGGATTGAAGATGAAGAAAGAGAAAAAGAAGAATCGCTAAAAAAGGCAGCAGAAGAAGTATTAGGAATATCATCCCCTACCTCTACCTATGTACACCTGAGATCAATATAAGGAGAAGAAGAAACACCAAAAGAAAAGAAAATAATAATCAAAGAAAATATTCTCAAGAAAAAGAATGATGCTACCAAGAAAAAGAAAACGATGGAAGAAAATAAATCCAAGGAAGAGGAAAAAGAAAAAGAAACAACATAAAAGGAGATCAAGTGGAAAGAGGCACTAGAAAAGGTAGCAGGAGAAGCAAGAGAAGCTACAGAAAAGAATCCAAGGAAGTGATGGATAAAGTGGTTGATGAAGATAGAAAAAATAAAAATGCCGAGACAAGAAATGATGGAAATCAACCAATGGATCCTCATATCCAATAAGTGTCAACAAACTACACCAACACAGAGGAACCATTCGAAAATATAGGACTAGGGTTTTGGGCTCCATTCCAGCCAAGTGAAGTCCCAAATTTGAGAACCTTCACTTACAACAACAAGACTAGGAAGATCGTGCAAGAAAAAGTGAAGAAAGTTCCAACAATTCAAGGGATGTCAGTCTCGGTCCTTACACAAGTTCTCGTAACATGAGATGTTAGGGAAAATCCCATAGCCACCACTACAGCTAACACCACATTCATGATCGCAAATGAGGATAACATTAGGAGGTTGTGTCAGCAAAATCAAGATAAAGAGGAAAGAATCAAGGAGTTGGAAGAAAGACTCCAGAAAGTGAAAATTGATGAAATAAGTATGCATAGTTTCAAAGCTAGTCCTGAGAAGGTTAGGAAAGAACTGGAAGAGGCCATTATTGATATGTATTCTCACTTACACCTCTTCCAACAAGAAATTTCTGCGATCATAGAGAAAAATAGTCAAATACAAGCAAAAATTACCCAATTCAACACAATCCGAGAAGGTATCGACGAGATTGAAAGGTGTATTGTAGAGAATCTTGATGCACCAACCGAGCGAAATCAACTATCAACCTCAGAGAGGAATAAAAATATGTATTCACTAGACCGTGACCAACATGCATGGAAAAATGTAGATAAATAGGTCACTAAATCGATGATAGTGTGATCGCGGATACACAAAGCTTCACAAGAATTTATTAAAGGAAACCAACTACCTCAATTAGATGAGGTTGGTAAAAATATGGTCACAAAAGAACTGGTAGACAAGGTGCATGATAGCACAAATGGCAGAAGACTAGTCGTCAAAGCAGTCACCACAATTACTACAGATTTGATAGAGCAACATCTCCTACATATTGTCAAATCGCATACCATGATAAAATAATTCATGAAAATGATATTACAAAATATGAGCACGCTCGAAGATAACATAGCTGTTAGGATCCAATCTACGGATGTAAATCATAGTACAAATGATTGTCAATCCGGTGTTTGTAAGACTTAGAGGCACGTCCAAAGTATATGGATTTAGAGATAGTTTTTATCTCTGATGGAGATGAACCAAATACCTATTCTAAGGATGAATATGAAAGAGATGCTAAGCTTCTATTCAGAAGTCATATTCATAGATCTCATAACAGTAATCAACAATTGTTTTTCTAAATAGTGTAAACANAGATAGTTTTTATCTCTGATGGAGATGAACCAAATACCTATTCTAAGGATGAATATGAAAGAGATGCTAAGCTTCTATTCAGAAGTCATATTCATAGATCTCATAACAGTAATCAACAATTGTTTTTCTAAATAGTGTAAACAAGAAGCATTCAATAGATGTTCGAACTAGTTCTAAAACCTATCAAATGTTAGAAGAACAAAACTCTTATTCAAGAGATGCATTCATTGTCTTCTTTCGTTCATTCATTAACAAGTATCATCAAATCAAATCAAAGTACTGGAAGCATAAATAACTCAAAAAACAGTCATGACTATCTTAATGCTTGAAGGCAAACTACACATTGAATTCTCATTCAAGAAATCATTCACAATATGAGTAAGGCTTGAAAAAATTAAGCATGTAACTTAGCTATTGAAATTCATCTAACTACAGCAAGATAAAACTCATCTACAACAATATCTGATCTAAAACATGTACTTGAAAAAGAACACAAAGAAAGAGTGTACTAGTTTGGCAAAGGGGGCCCTCCAATGCTTCACTGGTACACTTGAGTTGACTCAGCTAAGAAAGAGCTCCAAAAGAATTCAAATCATAATATCATAATAATTCACAGGAACAAAACACAGAGCTGATCTTCAAGAGTGCAAATTCCAAAGTTTCTTCATTCACATCAAGATTGTCTTACTAGTCTAGGCTTAAGAGTATTTATACAAGAGTCTCAAAACTAAAAATGATAATAAGTCCCCTAAATATCATGATTATATCCATAATATCCTAGGAGGGTCTAATTCCTCCTTCAGATCCACAATATATGGTCAAATCCCACGAAAATCCAAAACTGTCCAAGATTTAAGGCTGAAACAGGGTATTTTCTGCTGAAGT
>SNQJ01S0157600.1:9638-22123 GCA_010110895.2 Picea sitchensis
TGACATATGAGTGTTCAACCCTAAATAATGAGAGACAATAATAACCAACTCTAAGTATCTTATGGACCGTGGTATCTCCTACTAAGTGTCCACTAGTTTGTTCATCATGCATATTGTTTAACACTTTCCCAACATCATCCCTTTCCAAGCATTTGAGTTGTACTCCAACACAATTTTTCTAGAAAACAGTACCATTGGTGAGTTGTTATTGAGTAGATTTGAGTCTCAAATCTCTTTTCTTCCTCTAATACAAATAATTAGGACATGATCCATCACATAAGTAATGTTTCATGCCACAATGCCATGAATCAATGGTAACTAGGACATAAAATACATCATTGGTGTAGATAGAGACTTCATTTTCCCATCCCGCTTCATTAGTAGTGACCCAATCTTGTGATTTGATTGCCAATTTGCAAAGTCCTTAGCCTCAAACCGTAGTGGCTAGCTTGAACTCTAGATCACACTCTTGGATAACAGTCATCTAGTTTCCTCTCCTTTCCCCAAGTTTCTTTTGAACAAAGAGTACTCTGACAACTAGATGTGGGACTATTATGATCGTGTGACTTTTTAGAATATAAGGTCTATTTTTTTAAAAAGCTTTAAATACAATGAATGCTTGGTTTTCGATCACTGGGTAATTTAGTTGACCACCTTGTAATCTTATGCTCATAAATGAAATACAAAATTCACTCCCTTTCCCATCCTTCTACGTGAGCACAACAACTATGGAGTGATCATATGCAAAGGTGTGTAAAAATAAGTATTTATCAAGACCAAGATTGCACAATGCTAGTACAACAACAATCACAACCTTTATTTTTTTGAAAGAATCCTTCTCAATTTGTGTCAACATAAAATTTACATCTTTCTTCATCATTTTCTGTAAGGGCTTGATAATTTCCGTGAAGTTTGAAATGAAATACCTTACAAAATTTATTTTTCTAAAGAAAGAATGCATTGATTTTTTGTTGTGCGGTAAATGAAGTTATTTGATGGCCTTAATTTGTTCCGAGTCCACTAGTATACCATCTTTGGCCGAAATAACCCAACAAATTACCTTCAGTCACTGCAAAAATACTCTTCTTGGGATTTAATGAAATCCCATACTTCCTGCATCTTTCAAATACCCACTTGAGATGTTGAATATGCTCATATCACTTTTTTTTTTAATATATATAGTGCAATCATCAGTATACAACCACACTATGATCGATTAGGGCTCTTTTTTTTTTAAGACTAATTTAAGATTTATGACTTAAATTAGTCTTGCAAATTGAATATTTTTTTAGATTAAGAACGTTCTTAGGGATTTTGCTTGATTTGATATTTTCCATTCATTCCTAACATCATTGAAGACCCTAAAATTGGTAATGTTATTTGGGACAGAAAACTTGCAAATCATTTCGACAATAAATTTATTAGTGATAAAATCATTCATTGGACCCAAACAAGAAGCAACATTATCCAAAGAATCCAATTTTGAATTTTGAATCCAAGGACCAAAAACTATATTAAATGCTTCAAACTCATTGATCGAGTTCCATACCTCATGATGGTAACCTTTTAACGGTGGAGAGACAATGTATGGAATTCCTTATCTATTTCACCATGATTTCAGAATCACCAAAAAGCTTAATAGATTTAGCATTCAAATCAATAGATTTTCTGAGTCCATGCACTAAGGCCTCATACTTGATTGTGTTATTGGTACATTCAAGTTCTAGTTCGTAGGAGATCAAGATTTTCTTACCTGTCAAATCAATTAGATGCAACCAACTTCTACTCCTTCCTAAGACTTAGAACCATCTAAATAAATTTTCGAAAGGTTAGTATCTAATCCTAGGTCAACTTTATCTAATTCCAATAATGTATAGTGGGGCTCGCCAGTCTAAGTTCAATGGAGCTTACATTATTTCTTAAATTTGAAAGGTGAAGTTTCAACAAGATAGTTCCTAAAATCCAACTCTAAATAATGGTTTTTGAGAACATAATTCAAGAACAAAACCAGTTCATTTTTATCTTCAAGGTTAGTAACTGTGTGTTTCATTACTTTTCTCTATATACGCTAATTTAATTTTGTTGTGCCTTCCAAGGAAACCATAAATGCAACAATTTGTCACAGAATAACCTTTTAGCTTTTGAGACCAATCTCTACTTAATAACAAACCATAAGCATCTAGAATATCAACAACAAAAATGTTGATTACTTGGTGAACTTAAGATTTGAAGATACTCTAATCAACACATCTTTTTATTCACCAATATCTTTAAATTTTGATCTATCTAATTGGATTATAGGATTAAAGCATTCACTTGGTTCTGCATTTAATTTTATGCAAACATAATATGTCACTACATTTAAAGAAGCCTTGGAATCAACTAAGCAATTATGAACATTCTGATTGAAAATCTCAATAATCAATAGAAAAGGTGGGGCAAACTTCTTCCCCATGTTAGATACATTTATTGATGATTTGTGTTTAACATATTGGTGATATTTCAATGGATTTCATTTTTTTTTGAAATAATGGTTGTTTTTTTGTTTATTTTCAATAGGTTCCTTTAGAGCCTTAAGCAACAAATTCTTCTATTGAGTTATATTGTAGATATCATACATTATTATATTATATTTTTTCTTCTTTGTATCTTCCACAATGTTATATTCCAATTCGTAAATGGGAGAAGAATTGACGGTATTTATTGGTGAATCGACAATTGCCTTCTTAGGGGCAATGGATGTAGAATGTGTAGTTGATTGTGAAGGAGATCCATTCATAAATTGTAATCATTTAGTGAAGTTTAGGTAGTATGTATCTCTTCAACTACCTCATCTCCTTCCTCATCTTCCATATATTTACCAGGTAAAACATCCCATAACAACCTTGTTGTTTCTTTTGAATGTTCAATGGTTTCTTCTTGCTCTACTTCTTTTTCAGTTTCTTTGGTTTCTTGGGTCAAAGCATTTGGCTCTGAGGGTGAAGAAACAAAAACTACAAACATATTTACAAACCGTAGGCAAGTTTTCTCTAAATGATTAGCCATATGTTCTTTGCGAAAATTATCCATAACAAAATTATCTAGATCTAAAGAAGAATTAGTAGGAGGAGCTTCATGAGGCATTGAGTTTTTCTTAAATAAAAGCTTAAATGGTTTCTTAGTTGAAGTTCCTTTCTCATAATTCTTCTTTAAATTGATTATTTCATTGGAAATATTCTTTTGGATTTGTTGTAGTTTACAAATTGTAGGCAAGTTTTCTCTAAATGATTAGCCATATGTTCTTTGCAAAAATGATCCATAACAAAATTATCTAGATCTAAAGAAGAATTAGTAGGAGGAGCTTCATGAGGCATTGAGTTTTTCTTAAAGAAAAGCTTAAATGGTTTCTTAGTTGAAGTTCATTTCTCACAATTCTTCTTTAAATTGATTATTTCATTGGAAATATTTTTTTGGATTTGTTGTAGACTTCCCATCTCAGTGGAATCTTTTTCTTTATTTTTTGGGCTTGGTTTAGTTGATGGGACTAGCTTCTTGGTAGTGGGAACGATTTTCTTTTCATCTACTCTAGGATTCCCTTTAAGAATTATCACCCACAATAATGGATTCTTTAAAATTCTCATCCAAATAATTATTTCCCACTCTTTTTACAAACATAGAAATGAAAACAAATAAAGTGAAAGCGTAAAATTCCAACTAGATGTTAGCATCAGGTCTAGAAGTTTCCAAAAATTTACAAAGGATTGTAATGAATCTTTGATTAAAATCCTAAATAATTTCTTTGGTATCCATCTTAATTCCAGATAGTTCTAGTACTAATGCAACTGGGGTTCTTTCATCACCAAACTTAGTTAAAAATGATGCTTCAAATTGATCCCTTCTAGTAATAGATCACGTGGCTTTATTGAAGTATCATGTAGAAGATTTGTTGTCAAAAGTGTATGGAAAAAGAAAACAAACAACATCCTTATGTTGAATATTCATTAATCTAATTGCTAACATAAAAAGTTTAATATGATCTTCAGGTGGTCCAAACCAAATTTAGGTAGCAATCTTTCAAGATGTTTGGAAGATCATGAAGTTACCCAGGTATATCAAGATCATCTTGAGCCAACCAAGCAGATTGTTGATTATGATTTCTAGCTTTGTTGGTATGATCAATTTCAGGTAGAGAATCAATTTCTAATTGAGCAGGGTAATAGATGGAATAAGAGGAATATGGTCTAAGGGTTAAGAGATTTCATCCAAAGAATGAGAAACAAGGTCATCTAAACTCAGAGATGGATCCCTTCCTTGGTTTTAACAACCTTTCAATAAGCGTTCATGTTCTTATATAATTGTTGTAAATAGGGTAAATTTGTCCAATTTATCAAGCAAATGCTTGAGTAATATGTGGGGGAGATACTAAGGAAAACATATTATGTTTTCCCTAATATCTCCCCCACCCCCATATGTTTCCCTAATATCTCCCCTACCCCCACACTCACCCTCATATACATAATATGTTTTCTGTAATATCTCCTCCAACCCCACCTAATATGTTTTCCCTAATATCTCCCTCACTATTATATTTTCCCTAATATCTCACCCACCCGTGAGATATTAGGGAAAATATAATAGTGAGGGTGATATAAGGGAAACCATATTAGGTGGGGGTGGGGGAGATATTATGGAAAACATAAACATATTATGTTTTCCCTAATATCTCTCCCACCCTCACAATATATTTTCCCCAATATCTCCCCCACTTGGGTGAGATATTAGGGAAAATATAATAGAGAGGGAGATATAAGGGAAAACATATTAGGTGGGGGTGGGGGAGAGATTATGGAAAACATAAACATATTGTGTTTTCCCTAATATATCCCCCATCCTCACAATATATTTTCCCCAATATCTCCCCCACCTCACCCTCATATATTAATATGTTTTCCCTAATATCTCCTGCACCCCCACCCTCATATATATAAGAGGGTGGCAGTGGGGGAGATATTAGGGAAACCATATATGTGAGGGTGGGGATGGGGGAGATAATTGTTGGCTTGCCGAATTGATACTTTTTGCACCCTCCATATCCATTTTTGACCTCTTCATTTGAACTCTTTACTCCATAAACCCATCTATATTTTCACATATCTACCTAACCACCCAGCAAGTATAGTTAGGTATCAATTATTCATCAAAACTCCTTGATTTCCTTTTATTTAATGATTAAATGTAATTCTTGGAAGCTCATGACTGATTATATTAGATTTTGCAGCAGATTAAATATCATGGAAGATTTTCTACACTCCAGGTGCTGCCAGCTTGCTCAAGCAAAACCGAATATTCCAACTCAACTCTCGTTGATGACTCACGTATAATCAATGAGATCTTCATCTCTCAGCACTATGTGCCATAGAGATGAAGCTCTGTTATTAGATAACGAGTTTAAGAACATCTTTCGGGCATGAGAAGTTACTCATTAATTGAAGGAATCATTTACCTTCTGTAAACGGTTGTGTATTAAATATAAGATAGGCTCTGTCACTAGGAAATCAGGATTAGTTATCTAGCTCCTGAGCTATAAAAACAATGGAACGAAATATAATAAACAATGAATATCATATAGAAGAATTGCGCTGCTCAAGCGCTGGTTTTCTGAATTTGATAGAGATCGACTCATACAATGTTGTTTTTAGTATTTTAAGTAATGATACATATGTTTATTTAGACTATAATCTGATTTATTTTCTATTGTTAATGATTCTCTTTTACATATCCGTAGCTTAGAATTTAGTCTGCAAGTCACTTAGGGACTTGTGGATTTCTTGGCAAGGATCCACCAAGAAAACCATAAGCCCTTCATTTGTAATTTTAGCTTTTATATAGAATAGTTATGTTAATTGTTGCTTCCTGTTTTCATTAAAAGTAAGAATTGTCCTTAAAGTTTAATAGCTGTAGAAATCAGATTTGTACATGTTAGAATCTATTTCTTGTTATTTCATTGTTGTTGAAGTAATGTGCACAAGTGTTTGATAGAATTAAGAATCGAGCTCGAATTAGTACATGTAGATGATTAAATTAGGATACTCTTTTCATTTCTAGATTTGTAGATTTAATTCATGTATTGTAGTTTTAGTTTAATAAATCTAGTTCTTTTGCAAAACTGAATTCTTGAAAGTAGAAGAGTTAGTTATAGTATTCTGATATTTATTTATCTTGTTGTAGTTGTAAATGTGAGTTGATATTAAATATCTCATTAGTTTCAGAAAATAGTTTAATTTGAGTTTTCTAATGAAATAGACTTAGTTGCATTCAATTGTAGAATTTATGAATTTCATTTACTTTATCATAGCTTAGGTTTTAAGCTAGTTGAGTTCTCTCTCTCTGCAAGTATTTGTTTCCCACATATAGTTTTAGGTTTAGTGACAATATCTTTTGTAATTGCATTTATGTTGTTAGAGATCTAAATGTAAGTTAAGTTAGTATAGTTTCAATTATGGAAGTGATTCATCTTAAAATTAGATTAAACAAATGAATACTATGCTCATATCAAAGATCATTAAATAGACAATGCATTGAATTGAGAAGAGCAAAAGTTATTAAAAGAAATCAATCTTTAAATTCACTTTCTATCCCCTACTCTGTTTTCTGTAATGTTATATAGTTTTCTGTTACTTGGTTTAGTTTCTGAGTCACATTAAAATAGATAAGTTTTCAATTAGGTAGATGCTTTAAATCAAGATTACTTTTGAAGATAGTTTTAGAAGTATTTTGTTTCTATAATTAGTATAGAACTTAGATTTGTATGCTTTATAGAGTTTAGATATTTAGTTAGTATTAGAATTTTGAATATTGAATAGAATTAATGAATTTGAAATCTTTGCATCAAAGTAGTTTGAATGATTTTTAGATTAGAGAAGCTTAAAATTATAATAGAGTAAATTAAGAGTAAATTAGAATTAGGATAGGCTCTAGTCCTGCACATACAGTGTTTGTGCCTCAAAGTTTACCTCCCTGGGTTGACAATTTATGGAGGCTATTTGTAGTAATATAATTAGCTCGACATTTTGGCGTCATTGTCGGGGAGGCACTAAAAAGGACTGGAGATTAGATTTTACGTTTGTTAGAAGACCAAGAGGAGGAGGAGCTGTAAGACGGGAGGTAATAACCTACACATCCACTATAGTAGGTTCCTCCAAAGCTTGGCCAAGTAGTTTAATTTTAGCAGGTATTTTTGAAGTAAGTTTTCTTTTCAATAAATGCAAGAGTGCTTTTTCTTTAGCAAATGTAGAATTTCTTTCAAATAGAAATGTGTTAGTTTAATGATTTCATAGTATTATATTGCTTTCATTTCTGATTAGCTTTCATAAGTAGTACTGTTTGAATACTAGGTCAGTAGCACCCACAACACTTAATTTTAATCTAGTTTCTTTACTTTAGAGTTATTTACATTTAAAATTTTTTTTTTTTTTGCAAATAAGTTAAATTAGCTTTAAAATTCAAAGTTTCAAAACATTTAGGTGCTATAAGAACCTTGTTACTAATCCACCTGTGGAGCAGGACAGCTGAACCAGAACAAGTTTAGAGATGTTCAAAAACTTGTTGAGCAGAGAAGGGCTTATTACTACAAGGAGTCTTCCTAATCCTTGTCACAACATCGGATCCATATCTGAAGATGAATCCATCTTTCAAAGTGAGCAGCAAATCAATAAGTGTCCTCAACCTGAAGACTTAGACCTATTCATCTATGCTTCCTCATTTGATGAAGGAGCTCAAGAATTATGGGAAGGAGCTGAGGAAGAAGAACTAGAACTTGAAATTGCAGAATTTCTTGCTTGCTTGGGACCGGAGGAAGAATATCAGCTTGGCTTAAAAAGCCTAGCAAATCAAGGATCTATTAAAGTATGGACTGACACAATTTATCAACTCCAACCTTTTACTTTTCAACAATTTTTGAAATCAAAATCATATGAGGAGTTGGTTCTTTATATCTGGACATTTGTTCATAAACACTGTGTGAACAATCATGATTTAGAAATCCTAATTCGTAGGTGGTTGCACTGGAAGTATGCATACACTTGAAAGGATCTTCTTATTTCCAGTAGAATAGGGTAGCATAGGAAATAAAAGATAGGAATAAAAGTAAAGAGAAAAATAAGCTCTACTGTGAAAACCAGTTTATCTGGCACAATTTAGCAAGGGTTTAGTTAGAAAACCAGGTGACTGGCTAGCTAGACTCTGTAATAAAGTTTGTTGGTGTTTATTTCATTTCTGCAAAATCATGTTTGTTCTGTGCTCAGCTGGATGATGGGAGATTCACTAAGGCTTTCCTTCCAGCAAGTTTCAACCCATCGACTCCAGATCATTTTCTGGGTTTGAAACTTGAGACATTTTCAGATACCTTGGAGCTTGCATGCCTCAATGACAGGTATCCTTGTCATTTGTTAAGGAAATACATTAATGTTTCTTGGCAAAAGAATTCTGCAGTTCATTCGACTTCAACAAATTTATTCATGACTGTTTGAATGTATCTAGTGCCTTGATTCCCATTAACATCAAAGGTGGGATATCTCGCATTGGTTAACAACTTTTCTTATTGGTTGGTAATCCAGTGATTTTTACCTATGTTCGACATCAGTAAAATTTATTCACATAGGTAGATTTGCACAAAAGGGAGGACGCGGATGAAGACCTTGCAGTCCTTTACTATGTGATCATAGACAATTCGACAGTTTGCAGCTTTTTACCTTGAAAGGGCAGTCTATTCCTCTATTTTCTACAACAGTCCAGATTATTCATCACATCCATTGGACAACCTATCATAAGTGACATTCTCAGTCTTGCAATAACACAATCTTTTGTGAAAATAAAATAAAATAGATGGAAAATCTTATTCTGATACACAAATCCCATTCTGTCACAGTAACTACAGTATGCAGCAGAAACTTTTCATAGCCAAGGTATTTCTGAAGAACTTGGTCCTGTAAGGTAAATCTGATATGAGGTAATGATCCTTTCTTTGAATTTATTTATGTCATTAGATATAAGGAAATCTCATTATGAATTATACCTAAATACTTGCTCAAACCTATTTCTTTCTACCCTTCGAATGCCATCATACTATACCTTTCTTACCCTACCTCTGTTTGTCATCATCATTCCATAACCCTCCGTATATCTTATAAATAGATCTTCATCTCTATGGCACGTAGTGCCTAGAGATGAAGATCTCATTACCTTAAAAGTGTATGATGACGTTTTCCTCTATCCATCCATAATTCGATTTCCTCCTTTGTGTTTCTAGGGCGATAGTTCATCATCGCATTAACAATTCAAACTTTCATGCGCCATGCATTTGAATGATAATGAAGTACGAGTTAAGCTTATCAATTATCATTACATTCGAAGCATTAGAAGCCTCGAAAAACTCTGTTGAAATTTATCACACAATTTTCATCATTCTCCCAGTTTCTGTCTTGTCCTCTGTTTCCTATCTAAATTTTAGCCTCAGACAAATGGGGAGAAAGGGGGTTGAGCGTCATGAACCTGTTTCTGTCTCTGTGTTAGAAGGCCTTCCAGAATTCAACGCATGTAAAGAGAAATTTGAAGACACCTGGTACCAATTCTTTCAAAAATTTCAGGGATATGATGATGAAATCACACTGCATTTCGCACAGGGGTTTGATGGGAAAGTAGTGCACATTGGCAATTTTATCATGACAGTGTCTGAGAAAACAGTTTCTCGTGCCTCTGGCTTACCTTGTCGAGGGGAACGTTGGTTTAAAAATAAACCCATAGAGCATGCAGTATGTACCAGATTCTTAAAGGAGGAGCATCAGACTGCAAACTGGAAGAAGGATTTCCCTCGGGATTGGATGCAGGATGAATGGCGTAATGTGCTTTATGTGTTGCAGAAATACTTGACTTGTGAAGGGAGGTATGTAATTACTCTGAATTACCATGTCCGCCTTCTCTTACATTTTGAAGCCGAATTGGAAATGAATTTCCCATATTTCTTGTGCAAAAGCCTAGCTAAAATGTCAAGGCGGGTTCAAAAGCATTCTGGAAACCCCTATAACAGCCTCTACCATCATGGATTGATCAAAATTCTCATTGAGGACGAGTTGCGTCTCCGGAGGGATAATTGGGATAATTTTGTAACCATGATTCGGGGCCTTCCTTCATCTAGAAGTCTTCCTTCTACTCGGGTCGCCATCAATTCTGAAGGTCATAGGGTCAAAACCCTTCCTGTCCAAAATCCAGAACTGCCTCTGATCAATCTTTTTACTTCTGTCCTACAGAAAGTAAAGAAGCAACGAAATTTACCTGAAAACCCTATTGTTGCTAAACCCTCAGCACCTCATTGTGTCACAAGAAGTATGACTGTCAAACCCTCCAACTTACCTCAAAATGCACTTTCATCAGTGTTCATAAATTTGGATGATTCCCCTGAGGTAGAACTGGAACCTTCTAAGAAGAAGAAAAAGCTCTCTTCAGACCCTTCTCCTGTGCTCGAACATGATTCTCCTCAAAACAATTTCCCTGAGTTTGATTTTCCTTTGTTTAATCTTCTTAACAAAAACTCTCCTAAATTTGAATATGCTAAGCCTGCTCATGACCCACTGTCTTCTAAATCTGGTCATGTCGAATATGATCCTAAGCTATTCGATCTCCATCAATTCGACTATGGCACCCCTAAAGACGACCTGCCCAACACTGAAATCCCTACTACTATGCCCACAACCTCTATCAGTGATCAAATCCAGAAGAACAACAGAGAAATAGAGGGACTCCGAACAACATTAGAAGAGTATACTGTTTTGGATCGGTACATTAAGGCTGAGAATGTATGGTTGAACGTAACTATCAGAAAATACAAGGAAGTCATTGAAGAACTAAGGTCATGTGGCCTTTATCTTGCAGAGAAATATGAGAAGGTGAGCATCAAGCGTAAGAAGACCATTTCTGAGAATAAACGTCTTGCAAAGGTAGGAAGGACTTGGAGGACAGAGGCATTGAAACATCTTTCTCATATCAGTATGTTAAAAAAGAAGCTCAAAGACAGCAAGGAACAAGCCAGTGGAAAATTCAATATCATTGTGAATACATCCTAAGTTTTGTTAGAAGGATTGAAGTCAGTTTTGAAATTTTGAAACCTTTAAGACAGGTATGTTTGCATGAGGACATGCAAGTACACAGGTGTGGGGGAATGTTGGCTTGTCGAATTGATACTTTTTGCACCCTCCATATCCATTTTTGACCTCTTCATTTGAACTCTTTACTGCATAAACCCATCTATATTTTCACATATCTACCTAACCACCCAGCGAGTATAGTCAAGTATCAATTATTCATCAAAACTCCTTGATTTCCTTTTATTTAATGATTAAATGTAATTCTTGGAAGCTCATGACTCATTATATTAGATTTTGCAGCATACTTTGATTTCAGAAGCAGATTAAATATCATGGAAGATTTTCTACACTCCAGGTGCTGCTAGCTTGCTCAAGCAAAACCGAATATTCCAGCTCAACTCTCGTTGATGACTCACGTATAATCAATGAGATCTTCATCTCTCAGCACTACGAGCCATAGAGATGAAGATCTGTTATTAGATAACGAGTTTAAGAACATCTTTCGGCCATGAGAAGTTACTCATTAATTGAATGAATCATTTACCTTCTGTAAACGGTTGTGTATTAAATAGAAGATAGGCTCTGTCACTAGGAAATCGAGATTAGTTATCTAACTCCTGAGCTATAAAAACAATGGAACGAAATATAATAAACGATGAATATTATATAGAAGAATTGTGTTGCTCAAGCGCTGGTTTTCTGAATTTGACAGAGATCGACTCATACAATGTTGTTTTTAGTATTTTAAGTAATGATACATATGTTTCTTTAGACTATAATCTGATTTATTTTCTATTGTTAATGATTCTCTTTTACATATATGTAGCTTAGAATTTAGTCTGCAAGTCACTTAGGGACTTGTGGCTTTCTTGGCAAGGATCCACCAAGATAACCATAAGCCCTTCCTTTGTAATTTTAGCTTTTATATAGAATAGTTATGTTAATTGTTGCTTCCTGTTTTTATTAAAAGTAAGAATTGTCCTTAAAGTTTAGTAGTTGTAGAAATCAGATTTGTACATGTTAGAATCTATTTCTTGTTGTTTGATTGTTGTTGAAGTAATGTGCACAAGTGTTTGATAGAATTAAGAATCTAGCTCGAATTAGTACATGTAGAAGATTAAATTAGGATACTCTTTTCATTTCTAGCTTTGTAGATTTAATTCATGTACTGTAGTTTTAATTTAATAAATCTAGTTCTTTTGCAAGCCTGAATTCTTGAAAGTAAAAGAGTTAGTTATAGTATTCTGAGATTTATTTATCTTGTTGTAGTTGTAAATGTGAGTTGATATTAAATATCTCATTAGTTTCAGAAAATAGTTTAATTTGAGTTTTCTAATGAAATAGACTTAGTTGCATTCAATTGTAGAA
>SNQJ01S0157601.1:0-12821 GCA_010110895.2 Picea sitchensis
AGTGAGTCAAATTGGGACTTTCCATCGAGTGATTCTCCTTACTATTGTTGGCGAAATTTTTTCAACTATCAACAAAATTGGCATTAAAAGGAGGGATGAGTGATATGCATGGTTGGTAGATCACCTCATAATACTAATCCATCTTAATAATCTTGTACCAAATCACCTCTGCTAAGGATCCTACGTCCCATAGTTACTAGTGGAAGTTCATGGTCTACACAAGTACCATTTCCAATCCATCTAATCATTATGAAATTCCACTAGAGTTAGAATCATGACTCAATCATATCTCAACTTCTCAATATAATCTCGTCGAATCCATTATTTCTAAGGAACAATTGTTGATTGATCCACCAATTCCTCAACCATTATTATCAGGATTCTTGACAAGAACACAAAACAAAGAACTTGGTCAATCACCCATCAAGTTTACTATTCCTGGAAAGAGAAGACAATATAAGAAATATAAACCAATGTGAATTGTTTTATATCTCTGAACCTAATCCCCTTTTTCATGTCTCAAACATATGAAGGGGCATAAAAGATCCTGAGGATTCACAGATTGATTTTCAATTAGGAAGTGGTGCAAGGAAACCATCATCACCTCCTAAGAGTCCTCTAGAATCTCCGTGTGATTTTCCTAAGCAATCACTTGAAGGAAGCCCTCATCACACTCTTAGAGCCTCACCATCACCTTGAAGGAATATGGCTAATCAACCAAGGAGACCGTGGCTATCACCTAGAGAAGTGGTTGTAGCAGGAAAATTACATGATATTCCAAAACACATGCATAAGTTTCTTCCCAAATGTGATCCAGATACTAAAGAATCTCGAGATCACGTAAGTAAATTCATGCTAGCAGTTAGTTTAATGGTTGTTCCACACGAAAATGTTGTTTGTAGATTATTTTCATTTACCTTTGAAGGAAAAGAATCCACTTGGTATTTTACATTACCTCAAGGGTCAATTACTAATTGGAATGAATTCAAAACCGCATTTCTTAAGAAGTTTGGTGAAGACAAAACACCATCAACTTTAGTCTTAGAATTGTCTTGAATTAAAATGAACCACAAGGAAAAGATTAAGGATTTCCTACAGCTAATGTGATTATTGAATTTTATACTACTGCTCTCCTATCCTATATTTCAATATTTGTTAAGTAGGAAAACACACTTTAACCGACACATTTGAAGAAACTCTAGTTGTAGAAAATCAAATGCTTAGTATTGCAGGCAAGTCTATAGTAGAACATAAAAGAATTCCTATTGTAAAAAAAACAATAGCAATAAAAATTGTTGAGAAGGAGACAATGAATATGGAAAGTTAACGAAAAATCATTAAAAAAAATTCTAATGACATAATTGACTTGAAGAAAGTTTAGGAGAAGGAAATTCTTACATGAGACTTTGGAGACCTCCTTTTAAAAGGAATACTCCACCTCTAGCCCAAAACCCTTCTGCTAACAAAATTCATCTTGAGGAAATTGCTCAAGAAATTTTTTGCAAAGCTCATAACTACAGTCATTCAAAAATAACTTTCCCTGAATTTGTAAACATGTTTAAGGTTTTTTTTTAAATAGGGGAAGAAGAAGAAAATCAAATTAATAACCAGAAATGGGAGGAAGAAGAAATTCTTGAACCATCAATTAACACTATTTGGGACATTTCGAAAGGAGTAATTGATGAAGACAAGGATGAGGCTGAGGAAATTTGTGCAATCCAAACTAGAATCAAAGGACTCCCATCCAATTCAGGTTCTCCTTCGACTTCCTTTCCTATGAAGAAAACTACTTCTAATAATAAATCAAATTCAAGCATTGGAAAATCATTTGTAGGTTTTGATAGGATAGAATATGATCTGGTTGAAGACTTGAAGAAAACCAGGGTTAATATTTCACTCCGCGAATTATAAAAAATAAGACAACAGAATAATAAATTACTCCAAGCGCCAGGTAATAACAATTCTCAAAATAATACATCTACAACTAGAGATAAGGATAAGAAAAAATCGCTATGATTTCTTCACCTCAAAATAATTCCAATGTAAACGCAACATTAATAGGAGATAAATCTAGTTCGCATACTCCACAATTTTTATTCACATTTGAAATCTATAAAATAAATGTTCACAATTGCTTAGTGGATTCAAGAGCATCATCCAATGTGATGTGATATTATGTTTGTAGAAATCTTAATGTCGAGCCCAAGAAAACCACTACCCAAATTGTTCAATTAGACCGATCAAATTATGTCAAGGTGTTAGGAGAATTAAAGGATGTGTTGATTAGATTATCCTCTAATCCTAAAGCTAACCAAATTATACACATTGTGGTTGTAGACATCCCATAATATTACGGTTTGTTGCTTAGTAGAGACTGGTATGAGAAGTTAAATGTTTATTTTTCAACAGATTGGTCACACTTATGGCTGCCATATAATGGTCAACCAAATAAAATTAAAGTGGAATGAGAGAGGCATATGAAACATATTGTTACAGATCTAAATGATATTAATGATCCTATATTTCTCTCACATTCCACACAAGAAAACTACTATTTTGATTCATTTTTTGGTAATTATGTTGTTGATTGTTCAACTTTTGCAGATTCGTGTGATCAATATAAGATTCTCCACACCACTCAAGTTGTTATAAGTAATTGTATAAATTCATATGTTAGTTGTACAAATTTAGGTTCAAATAGTTTAAATTCAAATGTAAATAAATATTTGTGGTTATTGTTTTTCGATGGCTCCAAGTCAAGTGAAGGAACAATGTGTCTCAGGCTCAAAGATGTTATCTTTGCTAGATGTATTTTCTGGTTATAATCGAGTCTTGGTATCTCACGCTGATCAACTGAAGACTACTTTTAGGATGAAATGGGGCACATATGTTTACAGAAAAATGTCTTTTGATTTGATTAATGCAGGTGCAATGTTTCAAAGGGAAATTGACAGTTGTTTTAGAGGTTTAGTGAATAAATCGGTAGTTGTTTATATGGATAATATCAATGTATACTCAAAAAGTAGAAAATATCATTTGCCTAATCTCAGACAAATTTTTAATCGCTCCCGAAGGTATGGAATTTCACTAAATCCAAAAAAGGATACTTTTACAGTAACTGAAGGTAAACTTTTGGGTTTTGTAGTTTCTAAATTTGGTATTATGATAGAAGCCGAAAGAACAAAAATCATTTCTCGAATGTCCTTTCCACATAATAAAAAAACAATGTAATCATTTTTAGGAAAGATAAATTTTGTGAGAAGGTTTGTTCCTAGCTTTGCAGAAATAGTGAAACCGCTGCAGAACATGATTAAGAAGAATATTATGTTTAAATCAGACATTAAATAAAAATAATCACTTAGCTATATTAAACAAACTATATCAGAATCTTCTACATTGATGAGTCTCAATTTTAATAAAGAATTTTTTTATACACTTTTGCTACTGACTCATCATTTGCTGCAGTTTTAACTCAAAAAGAATTCAGATGACAATGAAGTGAAGTTTCATTCATGAATTCGGGATTGCAAGGAGACGAACTTAAATGCCCTGAAGTGGATAAACAAGCATTTTTTGTCTTTAAGGAAGTAAATCATTTCAGAACTTATATATTCAAATCTCACACTAAAGTATTTGTCCCACACCCTTCTATATGGCATTTATTGGTCCAAAAAGAACTAGGAGATAGAAGGGAGAATTGGATGACTACACACCAAGGGTACGAATTGGAAATCAAACTTGCAAAGATCGTTCGAGGACAATGAATTTGTAGATTGGAAACAAAATCTAAGGGATCATAAACATATGAAGAAATAGGTTGGGAAAATGAGGCAGAGGTAAGTATTAAAGAAATATATTATGTGCCTGTTTCGACTGACTCATGGTACAATGAGATAAAATTTTATTTAACTCATGGCACTGCTCTACAATATTTAGACCCTAAAAAGAAAAGATCCTTAAGATTAAAATCTGCTCAGTATCAATTGATTGATGGATTGTTGTTTCACAAGAATTATGATGGTGTTTTGTTAATATGTTTAGAGAAAGTTGATGTTGAAAAAGTATTAGTTGAACTAAATGATGGCCCAACAGGAGGAAACTTTGGTGGTGATACCATTGCCCATAAAATTCTATGTGTTGACTAATATTGCCAAACATTATTTAAATATGCTCCCTCTTATTCAAGAAAGTGTAAAATTTGTTAGACATCTATTGGAAGAGAGAAAGAGCCATCATTTCCATTACAGCTCATGGTGATAGAAAGTTCATTCGAACAATGGGGACTAGACATAGTAGGATAAATTACTCCAAATTCATCTCAACTCCATAAGTATATCCTCACTACAATATACTACTTCACAAGGTAGATAGAAGTTATCCCTCTTAAAACTGAAATGAAAATCATGTGATCTCTTTCTTGGAACAAAACATTATTACAAGGTTTGGAATTCCTAGATCGCTAGTTTTTTATAATGCTTCTTATTTTTCATTCTTAAAGTTGACTGAGTTTGTTGTTAGTAAAGGAAATAAAATTAAATACTCTACAAATTATTACCCACAAGGTAATGGTTTAGAAGAATCAACAACAACAAAAAATTAATCAGGATTATTAAAAAGATTGTTGATGAACAACAACAAATTGACACAAGGCTCTTGCCAAAGAATTATGGGAAGACACAATTACTCCCAAGGAAGCCATTTTACCACCTAATGTTTTCTTACCTTCTCTGTAGTTAACACAATCTGTTAGAAATGATGATTGCCTAGTAATGTAGAAAAGGATTGAAGCATTGATTAAATTACAAGAAGAGAGGGAAAAATCTAAAAATAAATTTGATATGCATCAACAAATTATTAAATGCTAGTTTCAGAAAAATTCAGTCAGTGATAAGGATTTCCAAGTTGGTGATTTAATTTTGAAATGGGACAAAGCTCATGAGGTAAAGACAAATACACCAAATTTCAAAATCTCTGGCTTGGCCCGTTTCAAATCTTTGAGAAGGTTGGCCCTTCAACATACATTCTTCAATCATTGGAGGGGGATTTAGAAGGCCTCCCCGTGAACGACCAAATATTGAAGAGATTTTTTTCATGACATCTTTATTTTCACATTTTTAATTTACTTTTGTACATATTGTAAATTGATTTGATGTTTTCTGAAAATTTTGAATTTTCTTTTGGTTTTGTAGCCTGATTTATTTATTTTTTCGATTGTTTGTACAAATTTTATTATTCTAGGTTGTTGTAGTAGAAATTAATTCTGGTTGAACCATTGATAATTGTACCCTGAACATAGCTCGATGGGTTCGCTTGAGTGGTTGAAAGTTGTGGTTACTACAAATGAGGTCTTGGGGTCAAATCCCCGACCAACTATTGTTGATATTTGATGAGATTTGTTGAGCCTCACTCAATGTCCCCACCAGGTTAGGAATGTAATCAGGCTGACATTTTACCATGTTTACCATCCATGAAATGTGGGGAAGTACTCGGGGGTTTTCCACAATTTCTTCCATCAATATTTTTATTTTTTTTAAATTGTACCCTGATCATAAATACCAAGGGCTTATATCTGAAAAAACTTTTATGACAATATGAACTTCATCAAAAATTATCTCTTACAACGATGAATCATTATATTTGATCAAGTATTATCTTTTAAAGTTTGATTTATGGGAAAATTAATGTTTTATTATTTTTATTTGAGCTTCACTGACTATAACGCAATAAGTAATTTTCAAGAGGACTGGAAGCAAGGACAAGTTTTTAGACTAAGTTTCTATTCACTAAAAGTTTGCTAATCAAAGTAACTCATGTATCGCCCCACTTCTTATCACCCATATTCATATAACAAATTAAAAGGTGAAAAAAATGTTACATAAAGTAAATAGGAAGTAGAAAGCAAGTTCTAAAGTAGCGTGGGAAGTACAAGCAAACCCACCAGGGTTATGGATGCTCGTTGGCAGCAGGGCCATGCTTGTATGATCCTAAGGCATCTTTGTCGAGGCTATGGATGCTCATGAGTAGCGAAACAATGTCGGGTATTAAGGAGATGATGAACAAAAGTGTGCAAACATTGGTTGGTATAAAAGATAAAGCCTTTTGACTTATTTGCTTAATCAATCAATATAGATTTTAAATTTAACCAATATAGTAAGCTCTATGGAAATAATATTTGAGTTATGAGTATTTGAGATTAATAACTTGTTCTTTGCAGGTATCAAGTATAATAGATTCACATGATTTTAAGATTGTTGAAGAAGAAAACTAATGTCTTATTTTCGGATACAAAAATTACCCTATAATAAGAAAGTGCATAGATTGATGATTCTCCATGTTAGTTTCCAATTGGTGTACCCTATACAACAACCCCCTTATTGTTTTTTTATTCTTTCATTAAATAATGGGGACCCTTCATTTTTGGCTATTTTTATCTTGCCAAATTTGTATATATTTTATTTTTTTAATTTTGTTTGGTTAATTTTATAAATTTTTAGAAGTTGTGTATAATTATGTTTTAATGGTTTTCCTTTGAAATAACATGTATCTACTATTTAATTTGATTTGACTGATCATTTGCTTCGTAGATTGATTAAAATATCTAAGGAAAAGTCACTATGGAGTATTCAAATCAATCACCAATTGTCATAACATAAGTTATTTGGATATCCTAATTTGAAATATTTTCCCTTTAAAAAGTTTTTATAACTTTTTTCACTTTATATTAGGCAATTTGTGATTTGAATTTTTTAAGAATCAATATGTTTGATTCCACATGGAAAGTATGTTAATGTGGCAGGTGATGTGGATTAACGACGTGTCATTATAACTAAAAGGTTTTCATATCTATATCGAGAGTTAATTTAATGTATTACCTTTTGACATTTCCCAGATATCGGATGTCGAATAATTGTTCCTCAAGCAAATTGCATCCAGATCCGACAAATGTTTTAGCAATCCATCGATTGAGTTATGGGATCCTAGATCCTGAATGTCTTTCAATCTCAATTGTATCTGGATCCAGAACGATTACTTGTGAGTGTTGTTGGGAAAAATAGACACAACATGTTTCTTCAAGGTTGTAGCCTAACCATTCCAAAATATGATGATCTTTTTGTGAAATTGTCAAATTAGCTAGGTCAACCATTGCCCTTCTTTGAGTCAAGTTGATCATTGTAAACTTCAACTTAGAAAAATGATTATCAAACCTTTGTTTTGATTTGGAAGGGGTTGAATCTTTCATGTCCATCTTCTGGTAGTGACTCATATATTTTATGTATGTGTCAATTTCTTACACATTTTAATTTTTTTATATATAAAAGAAAAAGTGAAATAATTGTATTGTGATGACGAAGAATTTACAATTTGTTAAACTCTTTTTGAGTTTGATATTCCACAATTTGACTTCTAACTTAGAGCACAAATATTGGGTTGTGTATTCATTTTTGGACTGGTCTATAAACTACTATGGATATTCTATTAGAACATTTTTTTCACAACAGATCCAATAAAATATTGAATTCTTTACTATGAAGGTTAATTTTTCCTTTAGATCTCAGATTCTTTAATTAGTGGTTTTTCTGCTTAAAATGTATGAAATAGATTAAATATGAAAAATATAGAACATAAATAAATACTCACACACCATCCAAAAATAAACACAAGATATGACCTAGGAAACCCAATATGAGAGAAAAATCAGCTAGAAGGTTAGGCTACTCTGCTCTCTTTTCGTCAAATGCAACTACAAAGACAGAGGCACTCTCTGTGGAGTTTCCTTTGACACTGTGGTCTGTATGGCTGCTACATAATCTCTCCTCCTCTGTTATTCTCACATAATACCACTCTTAGATGTTTTTCTCAGCTATGGAACAAGATACATTGCAAAATAATGGAACATTTTCCCCTCCTAGTGGCTCGATATTTTACATAGCTCGATAGTCGTCTAGGGTTAGGGTATTTACTTCCTCAACCCTCAATTAGTGATAAGGTTTGTACCTTATAGAATGTTCTTAGAAAATACACTATATGGCTAGCCCCATATGTTTAAGTGATGGGGGTTGACGTGGCATCCACTCACACCATGGTGATCAATACAGTAGATCAATTTGCGAGAGGCATAACTTTCACATACAAACCCCAATTGAGGTGATACTTGCACTGTTCGAAAGGTATCAGTGTGTAGAATATAGTAGTTTGCTTGATAGTAAGGCTTGGACAATCAAAAAGTGTCGGTTGATGCCTTAAAATGGATCCAGAATCTTTTAGGCAATTTTTTGGACCCAAATTTCCAATGGATACAAGTTGATTCCTCCAATTTTTTCCACCCATAAAGTACCAATATATATGAAAAATAATATAGTGATCCAATCTGGATCATACATCCCCATTTAAGGAGGCTTTTAGTCCCCAAAATATTTATTGAATGAGGTGAAGAAATGTTTCCTTTACCTTCTGCCTAGAGTACCACTTTGCTTTGCTTGGAAGTTGTCCTTTCAACCCAATATGCCAAAGGTCATGTTGCCCTTGTCTTATAGTTCTAGACCTCTTCTGTAAAAGCGTGTCATCTTCCATCTCTTCCTTAACATCTTTTGCTAAGTACTTTATGGAATGTAGGACCTGCTCCTCCACCTAATCCAACATGGAAGGCTCATAGAGTTTGATATTCTCCACATTCACTACTGGGTAAATGTGCATGTATGGGGGTATATTGAATTTGTAAGTGTTATCTCTCACCTTCTCTAATATATTAAAAGTTCCATAGCACAAAGGATTTATCTTCTTACAAGGACCCTGTAGTATTTCCTTATTAAGTTGTAACCAAACTATGTCTCCCACTTTGAATGACTCCTCAATTATGTGTTGATCATGTCTGGCCTTGTATTTTTCCTATGACTTCTTCAATGTCTCCTGTAATTGCAAATGGATTTTTCTAATATTCTCAAAAAACAATTCCTCTCTCAATGCATCTCCTGTGAGGTTCTCCCTCACTCCTCCTTGTAGTCCATATACAATATCCAAATGTGAAGGTGGAAAATATCCAAAGCAAGTTTCAAAAGGTGACTTACTAGTATAAGTGTGGATTGCTCTATTATAAGAGTGTTTTATGTAGACCATATTTTCATCCTAGATCTTCATATGCTTCTGATTGTAACCCCTCAAAAGTTGCACCAAAGTCATGTTGACTACTTCTATCTACCCATCTTTATATGGATGGAATGTTGTAGATATATTCAACTTAGTTTCCATATTCTCCCACAATGTAGTCCAAAATGTACTAAGAAAATCGGTATCCTTGTCTGAGATGATTCTCCTTGGTATACCAAAGTTCAGCTAGACCTGTTCAAAGAACATGTTTGTTGCTTCTTATCATTTGATGATATTTTTACCAGGTATGAGAATGAACATCTTACTGGACCTGTCAACTTCCACAAATATATAAGCATGTCCCTTCTTGATTGTTGCTAAACCTCCCATAAAATCCATGGAAATTATTTCCCAAGGTCGAGTGGGTACAGGTAAGGGATGGCATAGACCTTGCTTCCCATTACTGGGATTGTTGGTACAACAAAGTATACATAATCTAATATACCATGCTACATCTTCTTGCATTATGGGCCAATGCACATACCTTTGTAAGTTGGAAATTGTCTTCCTGACACCAAAATGTCCTACAACCTTAGAGGTGTGAGCCTCTCTGATAAGTTGTAGTCATTCACCTTTCAGGACATAGAGCTTGCCGAGCTTGTAGAGTAACCCATTTTGGAAATGATAGTTATCCTTGTTGTCACCTTCTTCTATATGATTTTGGCCTTGTAGATGCTAAAACACCTCTTTGAAGTCCTGATCTTCTGTGTATGCCTCTCTATATTCATCATGGGTAAAAGGGTCCATGTGCATAAGAGTTCCTAAAGCTGTAATATTGGATGTGGGTGGCCTTGAAAGCATGTCTTCCAAATTTTTTGTGCTTCCCTTCTTATACTTGATAACAAGATGAAATTGTTGTAAAAACCCCATCCACTTGTAATGTTTGGTTTGTTGTAGCTTACTTTGGGCCCGCAACTATTGTAACGGTTGGTGATTTGTGTGGATGATGGTGTCCTTGCCCATCAAATAGTGTTTCCAGTTCTTGACAACTTGAACTAGGGCATAGAGTTCCTTGTCATAGGTAGGGTAGTTGAGCATTGTCCCATGAAATATTTCAAAATGATAGCATATGGGCCTTCCTCCTTGCATCAAAATTGCTCCCATGGCATACCCACTTGCATTTGTTTCCACTTCGAAATGCTTTTGCAAGTTTAGTAATGAAAGAAATGGTGCTTGACTGATATTCCTTTTCAACTCATCAAAATCCTTCTACTAATTCTCCCCCCACTAGAAACTCTTACCACTCATTGTTATGGCTTGGATTGGTGCAACTACTGCTAAAAATGAAGCTATGAAATTCCACAAGTACTATGTTTCCCAACAAAGCTAACTTTAGTGATAGTTGTAGGAATTGGCCATTTTATAATGGCCTCCATCTTTGCAGGATGTATCTAGAGTTCCCCTCCACCAAACACTGCTGAGAAAACTCACATTTCTTGAGGTTAGCTAGCAGTTGGTGCTTCTATAGAGTCTATAAAATCTACATGGGATGTGAGATGTGCTCCTCTCAAGTACCACTATAAACCAATGTATCATCCAAATAGACTATAAAAAATGAATCTAGATATGGGCGTAACACATCATTCATTAGTCTCATAAATGTAGTTGGTGTATTACATAAACCAAATGGCATGACCAACCATTCATACAAACCTTGCCTCTTCTTGAAGGTACTCTTCCAGGTGTCTTCTTCCTTGATTTGTACCTAGCGGTATCGTGATTTGAAATCCAACTTGGTGAAATATTTTTCATGTTGTAACTAATCTAATAGATCATCGATCCTGGGTAGAGGGTACCAATTTTTAAGTGTAATATTTTCAGTGCTCTGTAGTTAATACACATTCGCTAAGTCTCATCCTTATTTGGTATGATTATGATAGGTGAACCACAAGGTGAGGTGCTTGGTCGAATCACACCTTGCTCCAACAACTGTTGCAACTGCTTCTTTACTTCATTTGCTTCCAGAATGGATTGTTTATATAGCTCAATACTTGGCAATGTGGAGTCTAGCAATAACCAAATTTCATGCTCCACTTCCCTCTTGGGTGGTATCCTTTTAGGCTTCTAGAACACTCCTTTGAATACATGTAGAAACTCCTCCAACTGATGTTCATGCTCTTTAGTACACCCCTCCATGGATGCCTTTGCTCTTATCGACTCACCCTCGGACTGATTTTCTCTTAAGAAAAGTAAAACATATTTCTTACTGGAACTAATCAACTTCTTGGCTTGGTTGGCAATTACTAGTGAGATCTTTTACTTGCCTTTATGTGCGTTGATGATGTAGGACTTCCCATCCTTGATTAGTTGATATTGGTTGGTTCTCCGCATGAATATTGCATGCCTCGTATACATGTAGGGGCTTCCAAACATTACTCCACATATGTTAAGGGGTACTACGTTTAATTCCACTTCATCAATCAAATCAACACTTACAAAAAATTTAATCTTACACTGTTTCGTTACCTTGATATTTTCATCCTTGTTTACTCATCCCAATGGATATGGGCTACGATGATCGTGATCCTCCAATCCAAGATTGATGACTAGATTCACTACTATAGGATAATCCTGTAAACCAGAGTTAGACATGGCATCTGTCTTGGTCTTCTTGACCTAGATCTTGATATGAAATATTTTGTGCATCTCCTTCTCTTCCTAGTGATGAAGGCTACTCAGATTCATCTCCTTCTGCATTGATGTGAAGACAATATTCTCATCCACATTGGAGTTGCTCTCAACCTAATTACTCGATTCTGTGGCTAGAATATTTTTTTGTTTTGCATCCTTTTTGCGGTTCTTCAGGTTCAACTTTGGATGTAGTTTCCAACGCTTTTCCTTAGTGTTCCCATCTATTGCAATGGTTACAATGGTTGATGGGATCCTTTCATTGATGTGCAGTGGATGTCGCCTTCTTATCCTTTCCCCCTTTCCACTTCTTCTTCCCCTACTTAGAATCTTCCTGGTGCTCTTTTTGCTTGGAACCACTTGGATTTCCTTTCTTATGTCCTATGTTTTCCAGATAATATGCTTGTACACATGCCCCATCCATTGTCCTTGGCTTGAAAAGCATCACTAGCTTTCTTAGATGGCTATGTAGACCCCCCAGATACTTGAGGAGTACATTTGAGCTCTTGGGAGAGATACCCAACACGATGGCCATCTTCCTGAACTCAATGGTGTACTCATGTACACTCTACCCTTGCTCCTGCCTGAAGTAGTGCCACCAGATCCATTGGTCCTCTACATACCCAATAGGATAAAATTGGGAGTTTATGAGGGTTTTGAAGTCCTCCCACCTAGTTACTGGAAGATCACCCTCCAACCTAAGTGTTTCCATATGGCTTTCCCACCAGGTTACAGCATGGCCCTCTAACATCAATTTGGAAAATGATATCTTTTGTTCTTCATGTATATGGTGAACACTGAAATAAACTTATACTTGTTGCAAACAATGATTTAGTTTTAATGTATTGATCTCACCTTGGTATGGCTTTATGTCCACTTTCGCTTCCATATTGAATAAATATTGTGGAGGGTATATGGCACTGGAAATCGACTGCTCTTTTTCAGGTTTTTTTCGTGACTCATTTTATGGGTCTTCATTATCTCTCGATTTCCTCTATGATCCAATCTTTGAATTAAAGCCTCCAACCTCTTTGAATGGTCTGAGCTTT
>SNQJ01S0157602.1:1282-22227 GCA_010110895.2 Picea sitchensis
ATAGATAGCCAATACAATGCCAAGAGATCTCTTAAGCTAATACAAAAAGTCCTCTCCCAGATATGCGCCACTCTCTCTCTCCTTCTTCTCCAGTAGCAGATCTAAACTTGTCTCTCAAAATGAGTAAGTTAGTTGTGTCTAAGTGAGGTGCTAGCCTCCTTTATTTATATAAGTCTGGCACATGTGAAGTGTCTCTTCACTGGTAGGGCCAACTTCTCAAACTAGGTGGGTAAACCCACCTTTATTATATTTCAGGTCTTCTTTAATATCTGCTAGGGCCGACTTCTTATTCTGCATATTACAATTGTCTTTTGACCAATCCGAAAAAGGGGATTTGGTCCTATTACAATAACCGACATGATCAATCCACAATATGGATTGATCCTATGAATAATATATCGATAATAATAAGAATACTCTTTGCAGTTAAATTATTTCAACATTTGTGTGCTACTAGTTGATTACAGAGTAGTCAGTGGACTACTAGATGAAGACATCATGGAAAGATACATCCCTAGCTAAGAGGGAGTGTTTATGTTTCAACATTGGGCAGATATTCTCCCAGGATTGGTCATGGTGGTTTGACCAGTGGTGAATGGCCAAAGCGTAGTCTTCAAAGAATGAAAGACTTTGTGTGCTAGTGTTCCTTTAGTGTGTGGAAACATAGGGAATAATTTCACCCATGGGGGTGTACTTGTAGTGGATGTCTCGAGTAAGCATTCGGAGAACCTTCTCCTAGATTGGGTTGCAAACCAAGGGATATATGATACATTTAGAAGGAGGTGAGAATGATGAAGAGAGACTTTACAAATAAGTAAATTTGATTGAAGAAGAAGTATATTACGTCCATGTCACCTTAAACTCCTGGAACTACGAGATGAAGTATTATTTGACTCATGGCTATGCTCCACAATATTTAGAACCAAGAAAGAGAAAATATGTTAGGCTCAAATATGCTCAATATCAACTTGTCAATGGAATCCTCTTAAGAAAAAACTATGATGATATGTTGGTAAGATGTCTGGAAAATTCTGATGTAGACAAAGTGTTATCAAAACTACATGATGGTCCTACTAGAGGACACTTTGGAGGAGACACTACAAAACATAATATCCTTAGAGCAGGATACTATTGGCCCACAATGTTCAAGGATGCACATGCATATGCTATAAGTTGTGAGATATGTCAAAAAATTGTTGGTAGAGAAAATAAACCTGCATTTCTACTACAACCTGTATCAATGGATTACCCATTTCAACAGTGGGGTCTGGATATAATTGGGGAAATTGATCCCAACTCATCATAGCTTCACAAATACATTCTAACAAAAATATAATATTTCACATGTTGGATTGAAGCCATACCGCTTAAGGTGGTGATGGAAAATCAGGTGATCTCTCTCCTTAATTCACTCATAGTAACCATGTTTGGTGTTCCTAAATTGTTGGTACTTGATAATACAAAATGTTTTTCTTCATTAAAATTAACTGAATATGCATTGGAAAAAAAATATCAAAATAAAATATGCAGCAAATTATTATCCCCAGGGAATGGTTTAGCAAAGTCTACAAACCAAAACCTAATAAGCATTTTTAAAAAGATTTTTATTAACCACCAAAGAATTTAGAATTTAGCATTATCTAACACCCTATGAGATGATAGGGTTATACCAAAAACCTCTTTGGCCAATTCTCCTTTCTTCTTGGTGTATGTTTAGGAAGCTATTTTTCCTACTCATATTCTCCTACCCTCCCTACAATTATATCAATCTACTCAGGAAGAAAATTTTCTAATCATGCAGCAGATATTGAATACTCTCCTCAAGATGGAAGAAAAGAGGGAAGAGGCTAAGAAAAGGCTAGCTCAACACTAAGAGCTGGTAAAATGTTGGTTTGATAAGAAATATTTCAACTGTGAATACTTCTAGGTGGGAGACTTAGTCCTCAAGGGGGATAAATCCAACAAAAACAAAGGGAAACATTCTAAATTTCAACAATTATGGATTGGCCCATACCTAATCAATGAAACAATTGGTTATGGAACATTCAAATTACTTAAAAATTTGAAAGGGGAGGTCGAGAAACTCCCTATTAATGGTCAAGTCCTCAAGAAATAATTTTCCTAATCACTCAGAGTGATGTAGACCTATACACAGTAGGTTTTCTTGCATGATTGTTTCCTTTGAAGTCTTCAATTCCCTTTTAATTAACATTTGTACTGCTACGTTTTTAATTTCCTTATGCCTTTCAAATAAATAATAAAATATTTATCTTTCCTTCTTGACTCTCCAGACTTCTTGTTCCAATGTACATGCTATAGGAAACACTATCTCTACTGTAAGAAACCATAATCTATCTTTTGCAAGTCCATTATCAACATAAATATAAACCAAGTAATACATTACATATAATTCAAGGTGGAAAAGGTTTGCTAGGGTCAAATAGTGAAAATTGGGAATGAACAAATCCTTCTAACCCTACTAAAATTCTCAGGTTATGCTATGGAAAAACAGAATATAGAGTTAGATGTAGAAATGTGATCTTCTCTATGCCATGGTGTTATTCTCACGATAAATTTTAATGCTTACACACAAGAAGGGTATGAATCTATAGTCTCCCTTTCAGGTATTATTTGTGAGATCTATTCACCTAACATTAAATTATAACCTATCCATATCTTCAAAAGGAAGACCCAAAAGAATCATAAGTTTTGACAGGGCCATCACATCTAATCAAATCATGTACTACCTCACTTCCTTGACACCTAATTTGCATAAACAATGTTTATATAACAAATCTATAAGGGTGATCTCAATGTGAAATTTATAGGAAGTTGAAAGCATTGTAAAATTATGTGGGAAGTATAAGTAAAACCATAGAGGCTATGGATGCTCATGGGCAGTAGGGCCATGCTTATATGATACTAAGGAAACTTTGTCGGGGTTATGGAAGCCCATTGGCAACAAAGGAATGTTGGGAAAAGAGATATGAGGAAAAAAGTTTAGCCTATTCTCAAATTAATGAAAGAGTCTGTGCGGTGTCATAATTTGTTGATGGTTATACATGGGTTAAACTTAATTAATTGACCTCATACTTTGGCTCACCTAGAATTCCTATAAAGAAAACTAAAAGTTATTACTACTTACTATTACATTTCAAAAAGTAAATTTGGTGATGTGGAACCTGTGATACAGATGAAATATCACAGTTATGCAAGACTTTAATTTCCAGATCCATATATGACCTTTGAATTTATAAAGAAAGAGATAATTGGTTCTTCCCAGTGAATCACCAATTGTTGTACCCACAACAATTCCCATTGAATTTTCCTCTCTTAGGAAAATTGAATGGGACCCCCTATAAAATTTCTACTTAATGTTATATCATATACAAGATGTTTTCTGAGGTTTAATCTACCAATTGCCATGGAAGCTTTCCCTCCCCTTGCTGTCACCAATGAACTATTTTGAGATACTCTATACCATTCTATCTAATCCCTGTAATGATTCTCAAATTGTGCACATTCTATGTAAATCATAGTTTTTCAACATAGTAGGTAAAACCTGTGTTTTGTTCTTTGCTGATGTTGAAGCCCACGGGTCTTGTAGGAAAATATTCTTCGCGCTGGTATTAATAGTTGAAATAACGTTCTCAAGGGGTGATCCCCACAAAACTACCAATCCAATATGAAACCCCAACCAACAAAACATTTTAGGAAATCCTATATGAGTGGTGTTCATGCATTGACTCCACGTATACACTTTCCTGAAATCAGTGAAGCACAATCTTGTGGGAGAAACCTCGTGGGAATTATTTGTTGAGTCATTTGTTGGCAATACCACCATTCACTCGCAACCCACAAAGTGCATGCTCATAGGAAAATATGTGTGGGTATTTCTTCGACAATGTTCCTATATACCTATTAACTCATATGTCTAGAACCCGCGGGGTGCATGACTTGCAGGATATTTACCATAGGAAATTCACACTAGTATGTTTTTTTATAATTCGTTGCATTCCCCACACACCGCATCCCACAAATCCTACAAAACTATCTCTATGGACATTCTCCAGCCTTAAGACAATCACCCTCTTCACTTGTACAATTGCACCCCATGTATTGGGGATATACCAGATTAACCCTTTTCTAGTCAAGAAGGAAATGAGGAAAGTCATGTTTCAAGAATAAATACAAAAGTTGGTGGTCAATACTAGATAAAATATGGATTTAGAGAAAAAGGCTTGGCAAGAGAAAGATGAGGAAGAATTGAAGAAATTATTTGATGCATAGGACATAATAGAGAAAAAGAAAGAACGAGAAAAGTCACTTGAACAAGTGGCCCACAAAGTTGTTGAAGATGAATAAGCATGCAAATCTGATGAATCCCGCAAAGTTGAGGAAGAACAAAAAATGTTAGAAGAAGAAGCATCCCACAAAACTGTTGAGGAACAAAAGAAGATTGAAGAAGAAGCCTACAAAGAAAAGTGGAAGAAGAGAAGAGGGAGAAGAAATAAGAAGAGAGAAGTGGGAGCTCCACTCCAAGTTCCACCAAGGAAATATCAATACTCACTTCTCCTATGAACCCAGGGACCCCTCTAATTGTAATATCGTCTAACTTCTCATATTCATCCTTGAAGTTGTTGGAATTTGATGACGAATCAATAGTTGCAGGGAATTTCTATTACAGTAACTCGAAGGAGGGAATCACAAATAGACCATCCAAAAGACTAAGGATAGTAGAATCGTCTAAACATTTTATTGCATTGTCAAGTGTTGTAAAATGTTGTGTTGTTGATTAATTAATATGTTAATGATTTACATTGTTGCAAATAACCGATTAAATGTGTGAATGATTTACATTGTTGCAAATAACTAATTAAATATGTGAATGATTTACATTGTTGCAAATAATTGATTAAATATGTGAATGTTTTACATTGTTGCAAATAACATAGGTGTAATCTATTGGATAAGGCATTAATGAAATCATTATATCAAAATGCAATAACAAAAATATAAAAAACAATATTATTATAAAAAGTATTTATAAAAAAATAATATGTAAAATATATACATATCGGTGCATTCTTTTGAACTATCAAAATGGTGCCTGAAATAATAAAGAAATCAGTGGTTTTTAAGTGGTTATGTGCATCGATGCATATTAAGCATATTGAAGCACCGATGCATATTAATTATATTGAATCATCGATGCATATAATGTGCGATAATATTATCATTTTAGATTTTTACAGTGGTCATGTGATAAATACACAACAATTCTTTAAATATAATAACAACACCAATTCTTTAAATAAAATAATCTCACCAGTTCTTTATATGTAATAGAAGCATCGGTGCTTTAGAACAAAGGATGATGCGGACATCTCGCTCGAATATTTGAAATTTCAGTACCTTTCAGTGCACAGGGTAATATAGGCATCGACACATACAAATTATACAAGCATTGGGATAGACATAAAATAAAAGCACACTAGTGTTGCATACAAAAAAATAGGAATATGGGGCATAATAACTATAAACACACCGATGCATTTTTGTCCTATGTATGCACCAGGGCATTGATGTAATGGTGAATTGGCACATTTTCATTTTATGTATGCACCGATGCATTTCATGTAATGGCGCATCAGTTCCTTTTTTGTTTTATGTACGCACCGAGAATTTATGTAATGGCACACTGATGCATTTTTGGTTTTATGTATGTTCCAAGGCATTTTATGTAAGTTAGTTCCGATACATTTTATGTTTAGGTACGCACTGGGGTGTTGTTTTTAATGGCGCACCAGTGCGTTTTGACAATAAAAGCACCGAAAAAGAAATATCTCCTACAACCTCTTCTTGCCCAATTTTTTTAGTTAGATGGAACATCCATTAAAACCTCTGCTAAAACCTTTGCATCCAATAGATGAGGTTGTAGCGGAGGTTTTTTTCAAAAAATTTCCACATTTTGTAACACTAAAAATCTCAACAAAAACCATCTCTATAAGGTGTTCTCCTTGTAGTGTATCCACTTGGATCATTGTACACTTTAGCAAGGCATTTGACATAGTGCTTTAACACCTATTCCTAGAAGGATTAAGCTTCTAGGTCTTTAATACTTGGTAGTTTCACTAGTTATGACACTTTATGAGTCCATCATTGGTATAATACATACAAGAGTCGGTGATATAGAGGGATTAAAAAGCACTATAGGAGTTAAACAATGTTTTTTTCTCTCTCCTAAAATTTTTAGGCTCTACATTGAATGAACTAGAGGAGTTTATAACAAACACATTGGGAAATACATATGGTTGCTTTCTTTTTGGAGTGTATATTGTTATCCTTCTTCTTGTAGATAGCATTATCTTGACATCACACTCAATGAAATCCCTTTAAAAACAACAAGACATCTTGGGATATTTTTGTGACTCCCATGGGCTTCAAGGGAACTTTGGGAAAACAAAAGATTGTCACTCAACACCTTTAAGATAGAGGAAAATTTAATGGCATGCTCACTTATAGGGTTGGGTGGGTGGATATGGTCTCATATTTTCATCTATTTAGGAGTACTCTTATTAGACCATGCTTCAATATGACACTAGAAGTAGAGTCTCATTTAATCTAAGGTTACACCACGATTACTCCCCTTGAGAAGTAATATTTCCAGCCTCAATTTCAAGAAATCTAGGAAACTATATGTCTCTTTCACTCATTGGTCATACCTACTCTTCTTTGTGGATGTGATATGTGGATACCTTATTCTTTGAGTTACAAGTTGGCACTGGATAGAGCGAGTCCTAGTTTTGATGCTCTCCAAACACATCCACAAAAATATTTTAGTTCCTCATACCATCGTTCTTGTAGAGTTCAACATGGACCCACTAATTTCTTTTGTGGTCTTCTAGGTTGTGATGATAATTCATAGTTTTAATCTAATGGGAACCCTTTAGACAGGTCATCTCAGGTACCCATATCTTGCAGTTAGGTATTCTATACATCATACATATAATAGGATCCACTCCCACTAGTATGGTGTAGCCTCCTTATTACTCCATATATTCAATGTTGATATTGATAGGCTATGTCCACATAACTTCTTGGTGGACACACTAGAGCTCTCCAAAATAGAGGTAAATGGGGGCATCTGAGAAGAGATCTTTAAATGTTATCTTTTTTGTGCATGAGTTGCAACTATAATGCTACTCTCAATAAATATTTGTTAATATTTAATATATATCTTATTTTCAGTGATTGGCTCATTAGACCCCCTAGATACACCAAACTCTAGTTCTATTGTAGTTAAAGAGTTCTTGTAACATCACCAAACAATCAAAAAAAAAAATTAAAATAATAGTTATTATTATCATGTCAAGGACAATAGATTCATCATGTTTGTTGCACTTGTTATGTTAAATTATATTAAGAACAATACCACTCTTTAATTATGCCATATTTATTTTTATCATGACAGGTTAAAGTATGCCATATTTATTTTTATCATGACAAGTTAAAGGTTCAAGTAGTGGATTATCCAACATTAATTATCATTCTATCATTTATCATCATCCCCATCTAGCAACCACTATTTCAACATGTATATTAATTTGTTAACTTTATTGAATTTCACATGTTATAATTATCATTATGATTTTTATGGTCATTAAACAAAGATTTCATACTCTTTGTATTCAATACATCTATTAGATGTATCGCAACCATTGCATTAATCCAAAGATTTATTTGCACATTAACTGTCTACGCCCACTATCACATTTATTTATATTTTATACTTTGTCCATAAACTATATATTTGTAACTCCATAATCCATACTAAACATAAATCCTTTAAACTTCTATGTTATTCTTCTCAATTACTAACAATAGTTATTAAACTTAAATAGACTATAATCACATGGGATTCTAACCCACTTAATATACAATCTTAAATGATATACGATCCCATGGGATTCTAATTCCACTTCACTTACATTACTCCTCGTTCCAAATCCTTAGGATTTGCCACTACAATATATATTAATGATTTTAACCACCAAATTAAAGATTTGGGTGGGTTCAGCCCACACTTAACTTATACAAGTGTTTGTTTTTCCTTTATGAATTGAATGCCTACGAATTAGCATTGAATGACCTTGTGTTGTATCCAAAACTCACTAGTTGTATTGGATATGATTTGTATGCCAACAAGTTCTTAACTCACAGATACCAATAAGCACAATCACTGTGTTAACTCAAGTTCATATTTTCTCTATTGGTTCCATTACTACCAACTATTACAAATCAAAATCTCACGTTTTTGTTTCGCACCCTAAGTGTTGCAAGTGTCACAAGTGTTGGAAAGTGGCATATGCACCTTGGTAAGTGTCACATGCATTGTCGCAATTGTCATATGAACATTCCCAAGTGTTACATTCACATTGTGAGGTGTCACCACCCATTGACACTATTAAAACAGTTGGTCATGACCCCTAAGTCATATGGGATGAGGAAACCCATCGTTTCTAGGCCAAAACACACCTTTTCCTTGGAAAATTCAACCTTTTTTGGGGCATTTATGAAGGGTGGCGCCCCCCTGGCCATGTGTAGGGAGCATCGGTTCTCCCCTGCCCATGTATGGGGAGTGCCACTTTTATCATATGGCACCCTGTCTCTCACTCTGGGGGAGAGTCATTCTTGTTGAGGGAAAAGGGGGATTTCCTCCACCTTTATCTATGGGCCAACTCTCTCAAGATGGGGTTGGTTATGTTTGACCCCCATGATTTGGTTTCACTTTAGGATCTGATCCAAACCTCAAGGAGACATATCCTCAACCATATCCCTCATTTTCTCATGGTGGTTGTGCCTCTCAAGCCTATATATTGAGGGCTTTCCAAGGAGAAGGGGGAAGTAATCAGTCATAGTATCATCATTTTGATCTTGGTAGATTCGTGCAAGGACTAGATGAGGAGAGCTTGGAGAGTTTGATGCTACATCAATCATGGTATATAAGTATTCTCTTTGGGTTCTCATTTGAATATACTTGGCCTATTTCCTTTAAGATTGTGTATTCTTGCATGTGCTTGTTTATTGTTTTTTTAATCTCTGTAGATGAATTTGTTTTACCTAATATTATAGATTAGGAGATAGTCATTTCTCTTTTCTTCCCATTGCAGGTATCAAGTTGCACTAGGGAGTTTGAAGATCAAGCTCACGGGCTGGAAGCAGCGAGGACAAACTTCAAAACAAGGTACATCATGCCCTTTCTCCCTCTCTCTTTATGATTGGTTAAACTGAGTTCAAAGGGATGTTAGTATCCACTTGTAGTGTTTTTGTTTTGGTATAGGGGTATTGTGTCCGGGGTCGTGGACTACCATCACATCAATATAGACAGTTTTCCCTCCTAAAGTAATAGGAAATTGAGGAAGGGTCCATAAAGGTTGACTAACCCTTCTGTTAAAAGTCAACATATTTTGAGCCATCGACCTAAGCTGAGGAGAACCTAAAGCTTGTCAAGAAATGGAGGAAAAGATACTAATCGATGCACCCTCATCAACAATAGTCTAAGGAATGTCCCTACCACAAACCTGAATAGTGATTTGGAAAGGTATATAGGAAGGGAGACATGATTTTGGTGGTGCACCCTGATCTAAAAGAATGGCCTCATTACTCAGAGGGGGTTTCATTGGGACAAGTGAAGTGCACCCTTGTCCAGAATAATCCATAGAAACAAGAAAGACCTATACGACATCCTCACTCTTCCTAGGAGGATTTGGATCAACCACTTTAACTTCACTCTCCAAGGGGAGAGTGGGATCGATCGAAGGTGAAATCAAATCGACCACTTGATCGACTGAGTCAACTGATGATGGAACCAGATGGACAGCCTGATTGACCAGATTACCTGATGATGGAATCATATTGACTATTTCATCAACCAATGGCAGGTTGGGAGACGAAAGTTGTTGTTGGAAATCAAAAATCTTTTCCAACATATATGAAGCCCCATCCATGTGAGGACAAAGGTAGGTGTGGTGCATGTCCTTACATAACAAGCAAGGAAATTTGACTTTACTATTCTTACTTTAAACTTGATTATCACTAGTTGATGGTTTTTCACTAGCATGACCTGCAGTGGATGACGACGTGGGTTGATGGCCCTGAGACCACACTTCTACAACCTTGAGAATACCAGGGAAATCCTTAAGAAGGTGGTCACCCTTAAAAATCATGTAAGGGAATTTAGGTTTGCAATGTGTCTTGATAGACTTGTGAACATTATCAACACTCCCAACATGATGAACAGTAACTGGTTGATTGCTTCCAACATGTCCTGCGGTGGTTGGAATTTTTCCCCCTATCTTATTTTTCTTCTTCTTAATCTTCCTTTTCTTCTTCCTCTTAGCTACCTGGTTACTAGCTATATATATTTCACTAGATGAAGAGTAAGAACAGGAATAAGACCCTACGGGCGAAGAAGGAAGAGGATCAACATGAGGTTGATGGTCTTGGGGTGGAGTGCTTACGGATGAAGCACTAGGAGTATTTACGTTCATCAGAGTGGAAAACAACTAGAACGGTAACCCAATAGTGAGTCCAGGAAGAGTCAAAGTGGCAATATAAGGAGGACCAATGTGTCCCACAGAAGGAGAAACAAATGATAACCATGGAAAACAGGTTCCTTCGTTGGTATTTCAAGGAACTTATTCCATAGACACAGACTCAACCCTAAGGTATTGTAGGGAAAACAAGCATCACATGCTAAAAAATCTAGGAAGCAAACCAAACAAGCAAACCTTTTCATAGTGAAGTGCTAGTTGGTGATGAAATCCAACATCAAAGGATAAAACTGAGAAGGGGTTGGGACAGAGCAGGTGGATCAGTTATGTTGGTGAACTACATGACTCAATCGCAGGCCTCCTCACTTTCGACAATAATTTTACATCATTGACCTCTGATCGGATAATTCCACAAGTGTTCGACCTCAGCTTATTTATTCACATTCCCTGGAATGTACTAGGGTACCTTGGGAGTCATTGACATCATTGGTTATTTCCCTCCCACCTGTTAACAGTTTACATCAATGATCGATAATCAAGTGGTTTCTACCATGTTTGACATCAAATCATCTATTCACATGGCTAGATTCGTACCACATCGGGATCGGGATGAAGACCCTGGGTTGGGCGTTCACTATGTTATGTGCTTTTCCCAAGTTTCAATGGAGATCATTTGATCATGTAAAATATTTCAGTAAAATCACCATGATGGAAATATTACGAATATATATATTATCACATAGATCTACATTGTACTGATATGTGGCTATGTTTTTTCATCTTGTAGCTCCATTGTGTATTTATCATGGTTGCAATCAGTTCATGTCACATTGTATATTTAGTGGCCATATCCTTAGTTAGTATTTTGATGTATCCACAGTGTATTGGTCGACAATCGTGCTTTGATTCATCTCGTATTCCGAGCATAGGTATCTATGTGTTGGAAATGGAACATATATTAATATTGTTTGATAATTGTTTGTAGCTTCTGCCAGGTTCTCCCACTCTAGAACCCTTGCATTGAAGAATTTTTAAATTGTTTTGGCCATCAATTTCTCTTTTGACCTCACACTTTACGGGGCATCTGTTACACATCAAAATGTCACATTTATGTTTCTCACCCTAAGTGTCACAAGTGTCGCAAAGTGACATATGCACCTTGGTAAGTGTCGCATGCACTATCGCAAGTGTCATATGCACCTTCCCAAGTGTCACATTCACTTTGTGAGGTTTTTCCACCCCTTGACACCATTAAAACAGTTTTTCATAACCCCTAAGTCATATGGGAGGAGGAAACCCATCATTTCTAGGTCAAAACACACCTTTTCCTTGCAAAATTCAACCTTTTTGGGGGCATTTATGAAGGGTGGCGTCCCCCTGGCCATGTGTAGGTTGTGTCAATGCTCCCCTGCCCATGTATGGGGAGTGTCACTTTTTTAATATGACACCCTATCTCTCACTCTAGGGGAGTGCTATTCTTGTTGAGGGAAAAGGGGGATCTCCTCCACCTTTATCTATGGGGCAACTCTCTCAAGATGGGGTTGGTTATGTTTGACCCTAATGTTTTGGATTCACTTTAGGATATATCCAAACCTCAAGGAGACATATCCTCAACCATATCCCTCATTTTCTCATGGTGATTGTGCCTCTCGAGCCTATATATTGAGGGCTTTCCAAGGAGAAGGGGGAAGTAATCAGTCAAAGTATCAACATTTTGATCTCAGTAGATTCGTGCAAGGGCTGGATGAAGAGATATTGGAGAGGCTTTTGCTGCATCAATAGTGGTATGTAAGTATTCTCTTTGGGTTCTCATTTGAATATACTTGGCCTATTTCCTTCAAGCTTGTGTATTCTTGCATGTGCTTGTCTACTCTTTCTTTAATATTTGTAGATGAATTTGTTTTACCTAATATTGTAGAGTAGGAGATAGTCATTTCTCTTTGTTTCCCATTGTACGGATCAATTTGTGCCAGGGATTTTTAAGATCAAGCTCACGGATTGGAAGAAGCGAGGAAAAACTTTGAAATAAGGTACATCATGCCCTTTCTCCCTCTCTCTTTATGATTGATTAAACTGAGTTCAAAGGGATGTTAGTGTCCACTTGTAGTGTTTTTGTCTTGGTATAGGGGTATTGTATTCAGGGTCATGGAATACCATCACATCAGTATAGACAATTTTCCCTCCTAAAGTAATAGGAAACCAAGGAAGGATCCCTAATAGTTGACTAGCCCTTTTGTTAAAAGCCAATAGATATTGAGTCACTGGCACACGATGAGGAGAACCTAAAGCTTGCCAAGAAATGGAGGATAATATATTAACTGATGCACCCTCATCGACAATAGTATGAGGAACATCCCTACCAAAAACATGAGTAGTGATTTGGAAAGGTATATAGGAAGGGAGACGAGATTCTTGAAGTGCAACCCAGTCTAAAATAATGGCCTCGTTACTTGGAGGGGGTTCCATTGGGATGGGTGAAGTGCCCCCTTGTCCAGAAGAATCCATAGAAACAAGAAATACCTAAGTGACATCCTCACTCTTTCTAGGAGAAGTGGGATTTACCAAGGGTGGTATTGGATCGACCACTTTAACTTCACTCTCCAAGGGGAGAGTGGGATCAATTGAAGTTGAAACCGAATCGATCACTTGATTGACCAACTCAACTGATGATGGAACCATATGGATAGATTGATCAACCGAATTGACCGATGATGGAACCAGATTGACGAGTTCATCAACCAATGGTGGGTTGGGAGACAGAAGTTGTTGTTGGACATCAGTAATATTTTCCAACAGATATGAAGCCTCATCCATGTGAGGAAAAAGGTAGGTGTGGTTCATATGCTTCCTTAACAAGCAAGGAAAATTGACTTTACCCTTCTTACTTCCAACCCAATTATGACTAGTTGATGGTTTTTCACTAGCATGACTTGCAGTGGTTGACAACGCAGGATGACGACCCAAAGACCACACTTCAACAACCATGGGAATACCAGGGAAATCATTAAGAAGTTGGTCACCCTTACAAATTATGTAAGGAAATTTGGGTTTGCAATGTGTCTTGATATATTTTTCAACATTAACAACACTCCCAGCATGATGAACAATAGTTGGTTGATCGCTTCCAACATGTCCTTCAGTGGTTGGAAGTTTACCCCCTAGCTTATTTTTCTTCTTCTTAATCTTCCTTTTCTTCTTTTTCTTATCTACCTGGTTACTAGTTGCAAAGATTTCACTAGGTGGAGAGGAAGAACATGAAGAAGACCCTATGGGTGAAGAAGGTAGAGGATTAACATGAGGTTGATGGTATTTGGGTGGAGTGCTTACAGACGAAGCACTAGGATCATTTACGTTCACTGGAGTGGAAAACAGCGAGACCGGTAACCCAATAGTGAGTCCAGGAAGAGTCAAAGTGGTGATATAAGGAGGAACAACATGTCCCACAGAAGGAAAAACAAACGGTAACCCCAGAAAATGGGTTCCTTCATTGGTAGTTCCAGGAAACGATGCCATAGACACAGACTCAACCCTAATTTATTCTAGGAAAAACAAGAAAAACACGCTAAAAAATCTAGGAAGCTAACCAAACAAACAAACCTTTTCATAGTGAAGGGCTAGTTGGTGATGAAATCCAACTTCACAGGATCAAAGTGAGAAGGGGTTGGGATAGAGAGGGTGGATCAATTATGTTGGCAACCTGCATGCCTCAATGGAATGCCTCCTCGCTTCCGATAGTAGGTTTACATCATTGACCTCTGATTGAATCATTCCATGAGTGTTTGACCTCAGCTCATTTATTCACATTCGCTGGAATGTACTAGGGTACCTTGGGAGTCATTGACATCATTGGTGATTTCCCTTGCACTTGTTAACGGTTTATAGCAATGACCGATAATCAAGTGGTTTTTATCATGTTCGACATCAAATCATATATTCACATTGATAGATTTGTACCGCATTGAGATCAGGATGAAGACCCTAGGTTGGGCGTTCACTCTCTTATGTTCTTTTCCTAGGTTGCGATGGAGATCATTTGAGCATGTAAAAGTTTTCAATACAATCACCATGCTGGAAATATTACTAATATATATATATATTGTCACATAGATCCTCATTGTACTGATTCGTGGCTATGTTTTTTCATCTCGTAGATCCACTGTGTGTTTATCGTGGCTACGATCGATACATGTTATGGAGGTAGGGATCCACATTGTATCTCTAGTGGCCATATCCTTAGTCAATATTTTCATAGATCCGTAGTGTATTGGTCGGCTTCCATGCTTTGATTCATCTCGTATTCCTAGCATAGGTATATCTGTGTTGGAAATGGAACATATATTAATATTGTTTGATGATTGTGTGCAACTTCTGCCAGGTTCTCCCACTCCAGAACCCTTTCATTGAATAATTTGTAAAGTGTTTCGGCCATCAATTTCTCTTCTGATCTCACACTTTAGGGGGCATTTGTTACACATCAAAATGTCACATTTGTGTTTCTCACCCTAAGTGTCGCAAGTGTCACAAGGTGATGTATGCACCTGGTAAGTGACACATGCACTGTCGCAAGTGTCATATGCACCTTCCCAAGTGTCACATTCATGTTTTGAGGTGTCACCACCCCTTGACACCATTAAAATAGTTGCTCATGACCGCTAAGTCATATAGGAGGAGGAAACCCATAATTTCTAGGTCAAAACACACCTTTTCCTTGCAAAATTTGACCTTTTTTGGGGCATTTATGAAGGGTGGTTCCCCCATGCCATGTTGAGGGAGTTTCAGTGTTCCCCTTCCCATGTATGTGGAGTTCCACTTTTGGATGATGGTGCCTTGTCTCTCACTCTGGGGGAGAGCCATTCTTGTTGAGGGAAAAGGGGGATCTCCTCCACCTTTATCTATGGGCCATCTCTCTCAAGATGGGGTTGGTTATGTTCAACCCCTATTCTTTGGCTTCACTTTAGGAGACATATCATCAACCATATCCCTCATTTTCTCATGGTGGTTGTGCCTCTCAAGCTTATATATTGAGGGATTTCCAAGGAGAAGGGGGAAGTAATCAGTGAGAGTATCATCATTTTGATCTTGGTATATTCATGCAAGGGATGAATGAGGAGAACTTGGAGAGGATTATGTTGCATCAAGCATGGCATGTAAGTATTCTCTTTGGGTTCTCATTTGAATATACTTGGACTATTTCCTTCAATCTTGTGTATTCTTGCATGTGATTGTCTATTGTTACTTTAATCTCCGTAGATGAATTTGTTTTACCTAATCTTATAGAGTAGGATAAAGTCATTTCTCTTTGATTCCCATTGCAGGTATCAAGTTGCGCTACGGAGTTTGAATATCAAGCTCATAGCTTGGAAGCAACGAGGACAAACTTCGAAACAAGGTACATCATGCCCTTTCTCCCTCTCTCTTTTTTATTGGTTAAATTGAGTTCAAAGGGATGTTAGTGTCCACTTGTAGTGTTTCTATATTGGTATAGGGGTCTAGTAATCCAAGGGAGGTTTCATCTTCTCGTAGAAGAAACATTATGTAACACTAACTATTGCTCATACGATCTATTAAATTATCTTGGTTATGCAGGTTTAATCTACCATATTCCTTACAAGATCAGTTTGGAGGCAAACATAGAGCTTATCTCATTTTCCTCCAATCCTATGAGCTTTGTCTCTAATAATCAAATGCAGAATTTCAAAATACACTCCTCTCATGGAGTCCTCATGGAGGTGGTTCTGCTTCTAGGTTCAAATTATAGTTTTAATGGTGGATATTAGATTTTCATTTAAGATTTGTTTCATTTCCACTCTATGATATTCCATTCTAATCATATGGTATCTTGATATTGATGTGAAGATTAAAATTTGTGATTACTCCATGGCTTAAGGGTTTTATCAGGATGGTTAAGTCACCAAGTCTCTTCATAGCAGGGTTGTCGCATGGTAAGAATTTACTAACAATGGTTTAGTGCTCTGATAGATAACTTTGTGGCTTATTTAATTTACTTGTGAGTAATATCATTACTTTATTATTTATGTAGAGAATGTCAACAACGTGCAAGTAAATGGATATGATAGGCTTACTGCATTGGTTGGATAACCGACCATAGGTAACAAATATTTCTATAGTTTCTTACAATATTTTATGTGGTCTACTATACCTTCATTGTCCTGGTGTTTCACTTTTTTCCTTGTTGCAAGTAAGCTCATTTTTTTCAAGCAACAACAATGTCTATGCCTTGGTCGACGCCTTGACTGGCACCAAGGAAAAGAGGGTGTTTCGTCAAGCAACGAAATCCACCAAATCCGTTGTTTCCCTTTGAAGGTACAGAAGTATTGGTTCTTTATATTGATTGTAAAAATGTGTCAATCTATTCTTGTTTACTACACGAGTTATTCTAATACAGTAAAGATGTGTCAATCTATTCTTGTTTACTATACAAGTTATTCTTGTTTACTTCACGAGTTATTCTAAGACAATATATTCTAATACTTCATCTTTTTAAACCCTAGGCTTATAGTTTGTATGGGTTTATTCCTGAACATCTGAAGTTTCTATTTCTACTAAATAACATTTACTATGGCGTCCTTATGCCATACACATCATTTCCTCTTTTAATGAGTTCAATGGTATAATATTTTATCATGGTTTTGTTTGATATGTAATCGTTTCCTTGCTTAACATGGTTACAACCTTATTTAACGTTTGAATAGTTCCATGTATGTATGTATTTGATTCCAATCCTCTTATTTAATATATATAAATGTAGATTCTTTCTCTTGAAATTAAAAATTGTAATAGGAACCATATTCCCCATTAGGGTTTTGTTTGTTCATAAAGTATACATAGGGTTTGTTCTCTCTGTAAGTAAAGAGGTATTGTTTACTACCTTTGCACTCAAATATTGTTGTAATATCTTTACTCTATTTATCTTTATTTATTCAAGAGTTGTAGTTTGGAAAGAATGAAGTCCCAATAGGGTTTATGTTCTAGGTTTCTCTTATTGTTATTTCTATAGATAGATGCATAAAAAGACCCCTATCAACTATTTGTTTTCTTGTTGACAGTGCATTGTTAAAGAATATGTGTGTGTGTGTTCAAAAAAATGAATTTGTCTCACAAGTTATTCACATAAATTAGTTAAACAATATCTATTCTATTTGTAGGTAAAAAGAGTAGAAATATTTGAAACCCTTGTCTTCTTTTAATATGTAATAAAATAATGATTTAAAAGTATCTTTTTGGTTTTCTCTCGTTTCTATTTCATCAATTTGTTAAATAATAGTAAATAATAATACTAAGAATATTGTTGAGATCTTATCATCAAGTACTAAATAAAACACATAATCTTTCTTAAGAGATTTATATTTAGACTACTCTTCTATTTACTTGAGAAGAAATTTCAATAAATATTTACAACTGTAACTACTAAAGAAAGATTATTCTATCCATTAGAAAATAAATGTCTATAATAACTTTTTACTGTAACTATTAACAACTAGTAACAAACAGAAATAAAAGATAGGAGAAAACATATTTGAACCCAAAAGATACATTAGGGACAAATTGAGGAGAGAATCCAGCTCCTCCCAACCATAGACTAGAGCAACCACAACTTACTTGCTCCTATCACCGCCAAGCCTAAGTATTTATTCCATAGGAAACTGAAAATGTCAATAACCTTCTCTAGGTGATTTCTATAACTTTACTCTTTCTTAGAACCATCAAGCTCAAATCCTCTACAAGTACAATCCTAACACACATGATCCAAAAGGAGCTTATTTATGTACAATCCTAAAATAACCGACTTTTACAATGCACTAGGTGAAAACAAACTTCCACCAGAGCCATTCAAGTAACTTCCTAACTGAAAACTTATTTACTCTGTCATTGATCAACAAGGGACAATAAAACTATGACAACAAATTAATTACATTCTTCAGATTACCTCCCAATGATGAAGGTAAGATAAAGCTTGAAGGCTTCAATACATTGAGGAAACGAAACTCCATGTACTCCCCTATAGGGTCATAAAATAGGTGATAAAACTTACTGGATTGGTAACAGAAAGCTTGCTCTGCTTTACAGTTTCTCACATATGGTTGAATGTTTGTGGCAAGCACAGGTGAGTGAATGGATGATGCAGGATGCTAATCCACTTCTATTTTATCTTCTCTGATAACATTTGCTAGTTTATGGCAAGAAATATCCTCATATATATCAATGAATGGTGCTTTCTCTTTATCATACTGCTCTTGGTAAAAGTTTTAATTTTCATTTGAAGGCTGTCTGCTAATGATTTTTTCTTCTAAGGTAAAAACCAGCTCAGCATCTTCATCATTGTCTCCATAATGATCAAATAAAGGAGGAGTCTTGAATGACATACCAAGAGGTATCTTCTACCCAACATGAGAAAATTGTTCTTCATTATTAAACACAGGCTTCCTATCAAGATTAAATCTAGGAAGAAATATCTTATCATCGCCATATGATTCAAAAATAGGCTGATCATATCTAGGTTTTTTAGAGATAGGGTTACAAAGAGTATCAGCTTCCAAAACAGATTCAATTTATGCACTTTCCTTATTGAGACAACAAACAAAGTTTTCATCTGATGGAGATGAACAGGGAAGAGAAAGAGTTGATTCCTCATCCAAGGAATCTTCTGCATTCTCACATCCTTCATAAGAATCAATTATATCATGAACACAATCTTTATACTCCTCACAACAACTATGACAAATTAACTCAAAGGAATAAAAATTTTGACAATGAATATTGAAAGTTGCATGAAAGTCTTCGAGTGAAGAAACGCTAGAAAGCTCAAGAGAGTGATACCAAATACGAGAATCTCCTTGAAGAGAGTACTTAAACAACTTCATATGTATGTATTCATGTTGGATGTCAAGTTGTTGCATCAAAGAATGAAATTCTAGAACATGCTCAATAGGGATGCCATTCTCACCTTCATAAAATCTTGGCAGCAGATCTTGCCATTCATCAATTTGAGGCACAATATGTGGATAACCATCTATGGCTGAGAAATTGAGTGGGGAAAACCTCCCGGATAGCATAGCCTCCATAGCCAATTAACTTGTCTCACTCTTGCACATTCACCATGGTGACTCCATTGTTTAGAATCTTTTGGTGACTCTAAAAATATTAGTACTAAGATTCACCCTCAGATTCTAAACAATGGCGTCTCCATGGCGAATGTGCAGTCTTGAAGGTGTACAACTTCAGTCACCATCTAAAGTTGGAACTGTGCAATGTCGTTCTTTCCAGGGAGCTTTTCAATCTGGAACAATAGCTGAAAAGCGTTCTTGAGAAAGCTTTCCTTTCTTAATAATATTCTTTGGGTCAGCATCAGGTGTTTCCAGAGGTAGATGTGGAGTATACGTCTTGTGTCTACCTTTGGGAGCCACAAATGAAACAGTGGAGTCGCCAGGTGCAAGATACAATCTTTAAGGTACTGATTTCTTATGCACCTTCAGAATTAGAATTTCTTTGTCGATCAATCCTAGGGAAATGTCTTCAATTCGTTCCCCGACAACGACACCATGAATATTAGTGGTGAGATTCACCCTCAGATTGCAGGAGGATAAGCCTAGAACCCATCAAAATGGTTGTGGGGGTAGGTTTATGATTGGAGGTCAAATGGACAAAGCTCAGCGTAAGAATGTTTAAACATAGCAAATTGGGCTAGCAATGCATAAGCAAATGAGGTTTTCATTAACTTCAGTTAGTGGTTTATGGCTAAAGGTGAGAAGGAGAAAGAATTAGTGAGGAAAGTGGACAAGTCTGCTATAACACCCTGTTTCCCCCAGCTTGTAAATATAACTGCACTGGCCAAGAACTATGGAAAAATCATAAATGTGAATATGTGATGTAAATGGACCTTGAGGAAAAGGTCAATAAATGTGAATGACATTTAGAACTTATTGCAGGACTGCTGAGAGGGGATGTGCAGAAAAAGAGACCACGATGGTGGTGGAGGACACCTGAAAAGGTGGTGTTAACTTCCACCGAAAATTAAATACCGTATTTGGACTCCACTGGTCCGGAGAACCAAAAGCGGCTCACTAGCCTTGAAATTCAATGCCTCGCAGGCTGGTAGGTAGATGGCTTGATGAGGGATGGGATGGTGAACCGCCCATCCATAGAGTCGTCAGGCCTGATCGACGCAAGGGTAATCGCGCCACATGCAACCTCACGAGAGGATAAGGCGTATGGCAGAGGCGATTGAAAGGGGGATGCGAGGGGAAACTCTGGCAGTTTTTACGCAGAGTGAGTGATAGCGGAGAGGAAGGAGTGCAACCTTCACTCCTGGTCACTAGCAGACAAAGAGACGCAGTCTCAGAGCATCGTGGTCTCAGCTCGGGGGTGGCT